>JBAGKK010025268.1:0-11240 GCA_037177015.1 Euceroptres primus | reverse complement strand
AATTTACAACTTCAATTTACTCGCATCTCGGAAACCAAAATTAAAATCTCTTTGCAAATCACCCAAATATTTATATAATTATATATATATATAAAATATATATATATAAATAAATATTGAAAACGAGGGGACGTTTATATATATATATATATATATATATATATATATATATATATCCTTTTCAATATTTATTTTTCTCAGTGTTTATTCAAAAAAATTATTGCATAATTTAAACTTCAATTTACTCACATCTCGGAAAACAAAATTGAAATCTGTTTACAAATCACCTATGTATTTATATAATTATATATATATATATATATAAATAAATATTGGAAACGAGGGGATGTTGATATATATAAACATCTCCTCCTTTTCAATATTTATTTTTCTCAGTGTTGATTCAAAAAAATTATTGTATAATTTAGAACTTCAATTTACTCGCATCTCGGAAACCAAAATTGAAATCTGTTTGCAAATCACCCATATATTTATATAATTATATATATAAAATATATATATATATAAATAAATATTGAAAACGAGGGAATGTTTATATATATATATATATATATATATATATATATATATAAACATGCCCTCCTTTTCAATATTTATTTTTCTCAGTGTTGATTCAAAAAAATTAAAATCAGAAGGAATCCGAAGTCTTCAAATTATAGTGTATAAATATTTCAGCGCTTTGAAAAATTTCCACATTTTTAACCTTTTAATCAGTACAGGCATTTTGTTACAGAATTGGTAATATATCTCTTCAACCTGCTAAAACCAAAATTTATTTTCTCGGAAGGGGGAGAAGTGGAAATATTTTCAAAAGCAATAAAGGAAGAAAACTTGGACACAAAGATTGTCGTCTTTACTAAAGTTCCAGGATTTCATTCTTTAAATGATATTCTTTCTCAATCAGAATTGAAAGAAGTGGATGGTTTTAGTTGTTTTGAACCAAAAAATCCAGATGATAATTGTATATTGGCTTTGACTTCCGGTGCAACAGGTGATCCTAAAATTGTTGAGCACTCCTACAGATCTATCATGGAGGCCTTACTAATATGCACCAATGTCAAAAAACAAAATGAAATTGTGTCGATGTGTAATACACCACTACAATGGTTTTTTGCACTAGTATCAATGCTGGTAGATATATTACTGTTTACAAAGAGAATTATGATTAAGGAGGCAAGTTACAATTATCAAAAAGCTTTTCAGTTGATTGAAAAGTATAAGGTATTTAAAATTAGTTTCCACGAAGTAATTTTCAAAATGTCGGAATTATCAGAATTCAGAATGTAAAGTAAAAGTGATTTTTGCCTACAGGTCGAAGAAGTGCGTTTTTCATTGGGCATGATTTACCGAATGCATAAAGACAAAGCAGTATCCCAATTTGATACTTCTTCTGTAAGGACTTCATATTTCGGTGGTATGAAATTGCAACCTGAAATATTAAAATTTTTAATGCAGCTCATGCCGAATAGCAAATTAGTGCAAGTATATGGTAATTTGTTTCTAATTTCTAGTTATTTTTTATAATCTTTCGGAAATTGGAATTAGATTTAAGTTATTTTAAAAGGAATGTCAACGATAAAAAATCTTCACTTCTAGGAACATCTGAGTTGTCAATTGGTATAAATGCAGGAATAATGAATAACATCGATTTAAATTCTTGCGGGTATTTGTTCCCAAATATATCAATGAAAGTTATAGATGTAGAAACAGGTGCAATTTTGGGTCCAGAAGATACCGGGGAAATTTATATTAAATCACCCTGTATTATGAAAAGTTACTTCAAGAATAAGAAAGCAACAGATGAAGCTTTTGATTTAGAAGGTAATTATTATATTAAATTATATACACTAATAATAATCAGGGCGCTTACTTCTTAATGTAAAAAACAAAACATAATGGCCTTTTTTTCCTCTTCTAATGCCTTGAAAACTATTATAACTCTTAATAATATCTTGTACAATACTGCATTCTTTCTTAATTTCTTGCATTATTTATAATCACCTGTAAAAAATTTGTATTCTTCACACAATCTTTAACATAAATTTGAAATTTTTGGAAACCTAATATTAGCATTATCTTAAATAGTTATCAATCTTTTTTCAAGTAAAATTAAACACACATCTCATAATTTTTACATGTAATTTTATTTAATTTTTATTTAAAATTAAAATCCAAATTTTTATTTAAAATTCCTGTATTTCCTTTAGGCTGGTATCGTACTGGAGACTTAGGTTATTATGATAATTCTGGATTAGTATATGTTCATGGAAGAGTAAAAAATAGTTTGATGGTGCAGAATGAAACAATTGTGCCCCTATGGAATGTTGAACGTGCAATATTACTAAACTCTGAAGTTATACAACACGTTATTATATCAGGTTCACAGCTAAGTGATCAGTCACGAATGTTTGCCTTCGTAACACTTATCCCTGGTTCAAAGGTAAAATTATATTATTATTATTTTTACTTTTGAAAAATACGCTGTAAAAATCTTACAATACAAATATTTTATTCTTTTACAGATTACGGAAGATGAATTGAGTGAAATTGCAAATAATTTAAGTGACATTACAATCACTGTGAAAATTTTGAAAGAAATGCCACTAACATCCAATGGAAAAATCCGATTAAGTGAACTCAAAAACATAGCGGAAAATGCCATAAAAAATAATTTATAATTTTTTGCAGAATATTGATGGAAGGATGTTAGTAAGGAAAACTCTGAAAAACTATTTTATAAAGAAAATTATGTAAAATTTGAAGAGAAATATGTAAGGCAGGTCAGTTTTGAAGGCCAGCTCGATTCATTTGTTTTTCTACTTTTTCTACAAGGCAATACAGCCTAAGATACAGCTATACATATGACGAAATTTCGTGATATAATTCGTTGCATTCTGACGTTGTTTGTTAAATACAGTGAAATGTGCATGCGTATAATTTTTAAAAAAATATATAAAAAAATATAAAATTTAAAAAATATTTGTATATATTTATTTAAAAAATAATATATTAACCTTTTCTGCATTTAATGCTATTTACGAACAATTTTTATTTTCTGGTAATGATTCTAGTGCTGCTTCTTATAAAATCAAATTGTAGCATTTTATATTTTTTAGTATTTTTCTATTATCTCCATATCGAAATGCTTTTCTGCTATAAAATTTTAGGATCGAGACTAATTTAGCACTTGCAAAAAGTACAAATACTTTTCCTAAAATTTGTCTCTTGACCTAAAAATAAGAGAACTTTGGATCTTCTGTCTTTGCCTACGTCTCTTATTTATTAATTAATCTGCCTTCTGTTATTTGAGATTTCGAGAGAATTCAGTAAACACTTATTCAGTTACATTATAATGAGCAAAATATATAAAAGAGACACCATTATCCAAATCAAAATCAGTCTACAATTTGACTTTCACTTTGAATAGCACTTTGTCTTCTATTTCGATAAATTTGAGTCATTACAGAAACTTTAATAGTGCGTTCTTCCAGTAAAAAATTAATTTAATACAGTACAGGAGAAGGGAACAGGAAAGAAAAAGGTAAATATAAAAACTGTATTAATTTTTCTTTAAATAGTAAAGTTAGTTAAGTTATTAAAATTGATTTTTATACCTCAGTGTTCTAATAAACTCCTGATTGAGAATGGAATAATGTACGGCGAAAAAAAGGTTTTTGAAGTAGGAAATGCTGATTTGGGAAAATAGTTTCTGGAAACTCTCAGAAGCAAATCAGATTTTGTAGGAAAGGTAAAAATATTGCTGCATTTAATAGAAAAAAATCATTTCTAGGAACATGAAAACTTTTAGAAAATACCACAAGGAATTTGTGGTTTTTTCTAAAATTTTGAACCTTTCTTCGGCTTTTTAGTTATAGGCATTTTAAATATTTTTAAATATTAAAACTTTGATTATAACCTGTAGATTTTGTAAAGCTGTTGCCTCCATTTTTATTATCTTTCTCTAATTGTAAGATCAGGAATTTTCTGAAAAAACAGTTTTTTAAATGTTGCTTTTGGAATACCGGATCCAAAAAATAAGTCGCACTTTTTTCATTTATGCACTTTGTACTTACTGCGTTTAATTTAATCTTATTTTACACTGGAATATACTATACATCAATTTACAATCTTTCCATACTGAATTTCAAATTATATACATTTTGCATATCAGATTTGCAATGAAAGTCTTATCTTATCGTGTTCGCATTCTTTATTAAATTATTAACATTTGCTATATGTTATCTTTGTTTTTTCAAAACTCAAGTAAATATTCAATCATGAAAAGATATAAAAACACAGTATTGATATAAAAATACAGTATTGATTTCAGTCAGTTTGTAATTTGACTTGCATTCTGAATATCACTTTGTGTTGTTTTTTCATGAAATTATATTCCTTATAAAATATTAAACAACTCGTTTTTTAAATTTTTTTACTAAAAAAGTTTAAAATACAGACAAGAGCAGCAAAAAAGCAAAAAATGGTATCTAAATATTTAAGCTATTTTAACGTATTTTTTAATAGTAATGAAAGTTAAAAAAATAACTTTAAATTTTAGAGTTCTAAAAAATTCAGAATTGAAAACCGAATAATGCATGGTGAAAAAAAGGCTTTTGAGGTAGAAAATGCTAATTTGAAAAAATAGATTCTGGAAACTCTTAGAAGCAAATCAGATTTTGTAGGACAGGTAAGAATGTTGCTACATTCAATAAAAACAGATAATAATGTATACAAATAATGCATCTTGGTCATTTTAAAAATTTGCAAACTTTGATTACAACTTGTAGATTTTGAAAAACTGTAGCTTTTTTTGAAATTTTTCTCTAATTTTTAAATCAGGATTAAAAAGAAACACCATTTTTTAAATGTTGCTTTTGGAATACCAGATCCAAAAAATAATTTGAAATAATCATTTATATATGAAGCAATCATTCATATATTTTAGTTTCATTTGAAATAATGCAAACAAATGCATTTGAATAATGCATTTGAATAATGTATTTGTTTAATAATTTGTTTAAGAAAATCTAAAAATTTATGAATTTATTTAATTATGAATGTTGCTGAAATTATCATGAAGTTCGCAAATAAAAAGGCTGACGTCTAAAAAAAAATTTCTGTCGACAAATTCCCGAATAATGCATTTGTTTATTAATTTGTTTAATAAAATCTGAAAATTTATCAACTAATTATGAATGTTGCTGAAATTATGATGAAGTCCCCAATTAAAAGGATTGGCATTGAAAAAAACGAATTTTTCCGTCGACGAATACTCGAATAATGCGTTTGTTATTAAATTAGTTTTAGAAAAACATAAAATTTATCAACAAATTATAAATTTTGCTGAAATTATCATGAAGTTCCTATAAAAGAACTGACATCGAAAAAAACGAATTTTTCTGTCGACAAATGCCTGAAATTAAATTTATTAAATTTGATTATAATATTAACAAGAATAGTCTTAAGAGAAATTTTCTCTATCATAATATTGTTTCCATCCAAATTTCTTGCAATAATTTTCCTATTATTGACAAGCACCGGGAAGGCCAAATAGAAAAAATGGCCATTTTTTTCGTCATATTTGCTTATTTATAAAAAGAATTGAAAAACTAAATCTAAAATCTGGCTCGACAGTTCTTTGGAAAATTTTATGAGCTTTCTTTAAAATTTTTTACATCCAAATCGGTCAATATTTGTGGGCTATACGTTATTTCGAACCAAAAAAGTCATTTTTTTCTCACTGTGCGTCGTTGTATCAGATTTGCCAAGTGATCCGTCACGAATTTTCGCTTTCACACTTATGCCTAGTTCAAAGGTCAAATTATATTAATATTATATTTTTTTATGAAAAATACAGAGTAAAACACAGAAAACTCCTTATGAAACAAATATGTTTTCCTTTTACAAATCACGGAAGATAAACTACTGGGTGAAATAGCAAATAATTTAAGTGCCATTAGAATGCCGATCACTGTGAAAATTATTTTGGAAGAACTGACACAAACATCCAATGGAAAAGCCTGATTTAGCAAACTCAAAAACATAGCGGAAAAAATGATAAAAACTACTAATTAATACTTTGCAATTTTTATTCTTAATTAAGATAAGATAATTCTTACAAGAATTACAATAATTATTTTAATAATTCTAATTCTAATAATTATTTCATTTTTACTTTCAAGTTACGTAATAGTTTACTATAACAAAACTCTATAGAATTTCAATAAATAAATGCAAAATATTTCCAAAATGATTTCAAAATAATTTATTTTCACTTCAAGTTTCTCCATAAAGTTCCTTAAATAATAATTTTGTAATTATACCTATCATATGTACAATAGTTAATTAATTATTTTATTTTCCTGTAAAATAAATTAAGAGTATGTTATAAAAGTTACTTCATGATCGTCATTGATTTTAACATTAGGCCATCCATTAACAGTAGGAAGGTAACGAATATTTCCCGAAGAAGGAATATAACTACGAACATTAGTTGAACTAGACGTTTGTTGGTAGAATTTTACATTGTTATTGACAGAAATAGGAATTCGTTGTTGCAAAGGGACAGTTGGTTGATAAAGTGCTCTCGCAAGATTTTCTCGTTCTTGATTTTCATTGTTGATAAGATCCAGTTCATCAGTTCCGCGGGTGTAATATTCTTTGTCGAAATATGGTTTTTTACTTGCAAGTGGAGTTTTTAGGGGAAAGAATGGTGGAAATAACGGTCTATATCCACCGAGAATTTCTGAATTTGAATTGTCTTTAACGTTGTTGGAGATTCTGAAAAAATTAATAATTTTATGATTATTATAATCTGTTATTATTTATTACAGCTTATACGTAGACCTTTCTTCTGCAAACAAAAGTTCAACTGGTGAAAAAAAAGAATTTCTTTGGTAACATCTAATTTTTTATTAGCAAAATTCCTAATTTTAGTTTTATATTTAAATTTTATCCAGTCCAAGTTTTCAGAAAAAAACTGCCGCAGCCCGGGTTCGAACCGGGAACTTCACACGTCAATGTAAAAATGAGTTTTATAAAAATAAAATTATAAAATTTATAAAAATAAAATAAAATTTATAAAACTAAAAATAATTTAGTTGTATAAATTGAAAATAATATGAATTTATAAATTAGAAAAATTGTTTATAAATTAAAAACAATAAATAGGTATCCTAATAATTGTGAACAAATTGTTTCATTTAAAGTGTCATATAATTTAATAAAATAATAAATATATTTCAATAATACTTCAATATCCACAAAAATACTTCAATATGCACAAAAATACTTCAATATGCACAAAAATACTTCAATATGCTCAAAAATACTTCAATAAAATCACTAGAATAAAAAAATAGTCTGGAATCTAAATAACTAATTAAACTGAAATAAAATAATGGAAGATGTACTCCAAATTTTTTTACGTCCGGGAAGTGATTAATGAAAATTTCGAAACGGAAAATTTATTGCTATCGGAACGTAGCAATAAATAAATAATTTTATCAATAAGTCTGAAAGAGACGTAAGAATTGAAAAAAATGTTTTATTTTTTTCGGATTTGAAATTTTAATTAAAATGAATTAGAATAAGAATAATTAATTTACCTAGAACTTAACAAATTTGTCTCACGTTCCTGGAATCTTGCATCTTGTAATAAATTATTCCTGGGATTCCTCAAACGATTAAATTGATTCCCAGGTGAATCGATAGCCTCCGAAAAAATAACGGTGACCCCAACGATAAAAATTACTATTACTATTTTAGACTCCTGTAATATAGAAAACGTCAAGAATTCAAAAATCCATATTCCATTTTCAGGAGAAAAAGAACATATTTTGTAACAAAAATTATTACAAAACCTGTGTTTTATTGCACAAAATAATATTGTTAATTTGAAAGAATGTGAAAATTTTAAATAATTAATTTAATCAGTTACATTCTAATTTTGATTAATTTTTAAATGCCATAATGAATAAATAGTATTGTTTTGAATGTCAGTTACTAAATTTAATAGAAACAAAATTTATGTACATTATAAAAACTATTAAAACTTAAATTAATTAGCAATTCAAAACAATTATGTGCACGTATAAGAATATACGTGTGAATACGTGAATATGTTGATATACGAACCATTTTTTCCTCGATATCAAATTCGTCTCATCAAAGTACACATTTGTATGTAAAATAGAAAATTATTATCCTTTTTCGTTTAAAATTCATACAATAACAGATTTTTTAAGAAACGATCGAGTGGAGTGATGATTATCGTTGGTTCTTTTTAGGCAGGCGCGGATGTGACTGCTATAAAGAAACAAAAATACGAAAAATTTATACTCACCAGTGGCCTCACATTCTCATCCGAACAGATTTTAAACTGAACGGTATTTTTGTGAGACTATAGTACGTGTGAACTATCAAGGACGATGGAATATACATATACATATTGATATGCAATAGTGCCTCTGTTTAAAAAAAGGGCAAAATATTAATCAAAGGTTCAAATCCGCATTCTTTAAATTAACTCATTCAGTAAATTCCAATTTAACATTCAAAATGGAAGTCGAAAGCTAGTAAATAAATTGTCCTTTACAGAAAATTCAAAATAAAATATAATAAATTTAATCGGGAGAAAAAATAGGTTTGTCAGTCGAATTAGGAGGAATTAAAAATAAGCATTCCATTCAGTCATAATTTAGTAATAAAAAATTATTATTCAATGAACATTTTTTTATTAACTGATTAATTGATTCTATTATAATTTTCTCTGTGAGTATATTAGAAACGCCGCAGGATATTCGAATTTGACTTGATACCATCTATGGTATAATGACCTTCTCTTTGTGAAATAATATTAAACGAGTAATGGGTAGCAGACAGAAATTTTAATTTATTTTTAAAAATTGAAACAAAAATTACATTCAATTTTTAATTCAATTTAATTTTTCTCCTATTTCAATTTAATTCTAAATTATAAATAATAACAATGTAGAGTTTAATCATGATTTACTAAAGATTAAATTAAATGAATCCGATTGATAAACTGATTAATTTTCGATCTAAAGTTGAAACTGGGTCAGTGACTGAATTTTTAATTATTTGAATATTCATTAATTACTGCAGAAAGTTAATAGCAAAAAAAAAAGTAAAGCAAAAGTTTTAGAATAGAGCCTCGCTTATAAGAATACATACAGAAACAGAGAAATGTCAAAGAATTTCAATTCTTAGAACGGAAATATATATAAAATAATATTATAAAATTTAATATTTAATAATATTATTAAATATTATTAAATTAATATTATTAAATATTATTGAATTAATATTATAACAGTTAATATAAATTATTCTTAATTAATATTATTGTGTAATATTATTATTAATAATTATTATATTATATTATATATTATAATTATATTATATTTTATAAGTATCATTATTAATAATTATTATTAATATAATATTATATTAATTAATATGTATAATAATATTCATAATAATAATATAAAATGAAATAAATAAATTTAATTTAAGAAATTAAAGAAAAAATGATACAATCATTACTTCTTAAACTTTTCCTTAAGAGTATGTTATACATAATGACGTCACGAATTACCGACCGATTTTTTATTTACATTCAATGGGTTTATTAAAAGAGAAATGCAAATATAATGCTGAAATTTTAGGAAATAATAAAGAATATATTTAGGCATCTATGTCTGGTGCGTTTCAGTTTTTATTTCGAAAAAAAAAAAAATTTCAAAAATAATTTCTTTTCATAATACAAATTGAAACGCATCAGACATCGATTCCTTGATATATTGCTTATTATTTTCTCAAATTTCAGAATTATATCTGCATTTCTTTCTTAATAATTCCGCCGAATATAAATAAAAATCGGTCGGTAATTCGTGACATCATTATGTATCAAATACCCTTAATAAAGAGATAAAAAACTTTTAAAAAAATAAGTTGTTTTATAAAATAGATTAAAAATTAGAATTAAGAAAATTTCTAATCAAGAAATGTTTTCTACAAATTTCTACACTGATCAAAATCTACAACATCCCTTTGAAAAAATTCTTATTGGTTTGATTTTTTTTCGACGACACGAAGGAGGCTTTTAATGATTTAATGTCAATAATCTGACAGAAAAAAATATACACACGTGGAAAATGTATTTGATAATTTTAATTAGTCCACTATTTTATAGAATCTTCCAGAATAATCTTCCTAAATTCATATAAGATCTGAACTCATTAAAATGCCTCCAAAGGTGAGTATTAAATTAATAATTCTAAACAAATAATTCACAATATTTTTAAAAAATGTCTAACCTTTATTATCAGGATTTAAAAAAGTAAATTAAAAATATTAAAATGCAAATGAAATTGCTTATAATTTCAGTGTCATACTAATTAATTGGTTAAAAAAAATTCTATATTTCTTTTTAAATTACAAATAATTCTGAAATACTGACGATACTGTCCCTTAAAAACCGAGAACTTAATTTAAAAAGTAAGGTTTTAACTAACATAAACATCTAAAAAGTCCATGTTTGAAAATCTCGAATCAGAGAAGATTTTTTTTTGAATTCACATTAATTTCAGGAATAACTTTGACAGTATTTTCCAGAACTTTAAAACAGATCTCTTCTCCATAATCTTTAACATTTAATTTCAGGATTATTTTTAAAAATTATTCATTTATATTTAAAATTAAAACAAAAATCTGGATCCTGAAAAAAACGATTCAGTATCCGTCTTTTGAAATTTAAAAATTTAAACATTTTCCAACTGCTGTAAGTTAAAAACAAATCTAAAATTTTGTATAAAACTAACAAAATACCAATCTTTAAAATTTGTGTAATGGACCTAATTTGTAAGATTACAGCATTCTACCCAGACAGCATAACAGTTTGCAGCAAACTTGCCTAAAGTTTGCGGTGCAAGTTTGCACCGCAAAATTTAGGCCGCCTCACGACAACCTTGCAAAGCAAGCTTGAGAGAAACTTGCATCGTTATTTTGAGGAATACTTGCATCCTTAGTTTGAGGGAAACTTTTCAAGTAATATTGAGGAAATCTTATTAAAATCTAATTATAGAGAAATCTATTATAGAGAATTAGAAATATAATTTAACTGTTGTCATAAAAGTATTAATTAACACTACGATATTTAAATACTTGTTTTGTACTGACCTTCTAATTCATTATAA
>JBAGKK010025246.1:0-11243 GCA_037177015.1 Euceroptres primus | reverse complement strand
CTCCACTACTGCACATCCCTAGCGAAAGCTTCGGATTGAAATTCATTCTGAACCAATCCGAAATTTTCCGAATCATTGCGAAATTTGTATCTAAACCAAACAGTTTCATTCCTATCTAATCCGAAGGAAGTTTTCAATCCGAATTAATTCGAGGCCCGTCCAAAATCAATCCGAATTTGTAATCCGAATGAATCCGGTCAATCCGAATTAATCAGAATTAATCCGAACTTTAAATTCGAATGATTCCGGTCAATCTAAATCAATCCGAACTTTCAATCCGAATGAATCCGTTCAATCAGAAATTTCAATCCGAATTAGTGATGCCGTTTGTCGAGACTCAAGGAATGTAAATAAATTAATAATATTATAATATATTAAGTTATTGATCAATATTTTATAATATTTCAAGTTCTTCAATTCAAGGACTTGAAATATCATAAAATATGAATAAATAATTTTATATTTTATATTATTATTAATTTTTTACATTCCTTGAGTCTCGACAAACGGCAACACTAATCCGAATGGATCCGAATTAATCTAGTCTATCTGAACCAATCCGAATGATTCCGAAAAATTCTGATTAATTCGGATTCATTCGAATTGACCGGATTTATTCGTATTGAAAGTTCGGATTAATTCTGATTAATTTGGTTTGAACTGATTCTTTCGGATTCATTCGAATTAAAGTTACGGATTGATTTTGAATGGGCTTTGGATTAATTCGGATTGAAAACTTCCTTCGGCTTAGATCAGAATGAAACTGGTTGGTTTGCATACAAATTTCGGAATGATTCGAAAAATTTCGGATTGGTTCAGAATGAATTTCAATCCGAAGCTTTCGCTAGGGATGCGCATGAATCTTAAATGATTTTTCACTTAACTCATTAATTTCGATCAAACTTCACTTCTAATTGTCATCATTTCCTAAATAAGGCTGGAGAAATAAATAAAATTTAGTCCAATAGATTTGGTGCCAATGTTTATGCACCAGCGCATGGTCATCTTGGATCGCCATATTGGAACACAAAATGCCTAATTGTAATACGCGCATGCGCAGATCACTTTTCACATTACACTCTATATCGTGTATCGTAATGCTGTATCGTAATGTACAACATTACGATACTCTACGCTGTCGCATAAAAACGCGTAAGTGCACCAGAGTCACATAAAAGAATTTATAAAAATTTATAGGGAAATCTTCCTAAAAGCGCAATGAAAAGTATTCTGCATGGACTTGAGAATTTACTGAACCACTCGGTAACGTATAAGGTTCAGCTTAGGAAGAGAAATGATCGTGGCGTGAGAATTTACCAAACGCTCGATAAAGTGTACGGTTCCAATATTGAGAGCAAGTGCTACCAATAATTGTTATTATTTTTATTTAATTATAAGTTTTTATTGATTATAAATTCTCTATCTCTTCTTATTTCTAAAACAATTCATTTTTCTTGTGAGAAATAGCAGTGCAACTCAGTCGTGCGGCTCTTATCGGAACTATCCTCCCCCCCCCCCTCACGAAGTCGGAGCCGCGGACGGTGGACAGATTCTTTTCATGAAAGTAAATCCTCCCCTGAGTTCATACATTGCACGAATTGAAAAATTACAATGCTGCTTTATATTTTTTAATGTACAGGACATGATATACTCGTAAAATAAAATTAAAGATTGACGATATTATACGAAATTATGCTGAAACGCCACTATGTCCGAATATACTATGTCACTATGTCACATAATATACTCGTAAAATATTATTAAAGAGTGACGATATTATACGAAATTATGCTGAAACGCCACTATGTCCGAATTTTACCAAACTTTATTGTAATGGTTACCGCGCAAATTTTCTCCCTGTAGAACGCGCGATTCCTTTGTTGCACTTCGTGCTTCGCTATATTAAATAATAGTTCCTTGCGCTCCGGTATAGCCCTCGTATTTCGCACAAAGTCAAGTTTGTTTCTCACGATTTAATAGTAGTAGATCCAATAAGGCAGTTAAAAAAAACGACATAGTACCCTTAAGAGGTAGGGAGAGAGAGGTGGTCAGTAAGAGTGCTACGCTGCATTACAATGTGGGAGGGAGGCATCGCAGAGCTTATCCACGTAACGCTATAAAAATATATTTTTTTTTGTTTCATACAGCCTCCTATTATGGTCCTAGTTAAAGAATTTTTTTAAACTTGAAATAGCGCTAATTATTTTTAACAAAAGTTCTCTTTTATTTAAATATGTAGTTATTTTGAAATACTACATATTATTTTTTGAACAGATCCTGAGTAAATTTTGTAATTACATGAATGAGTACAATTGAAGTATATTTATTTGGATCATTCTCTCAAAAAGGAACAATTAGCACGTTCATGAACTTTTTACTATTTTGTATTGTCAGATTATTTAATTTTTTTAAAACTGTTTTAAATATTTAAATTATTGCAAAGCAAATCAAGTCGTGGAAATGAAGGTCAAATAAGCAACGACAAATTTTTTAATTGAGATGTTCATTTGAGGCCTTCATTTCCACGACTTGATTTGCTTTGCAATACATAAAAGGTCGAGACTAAAAATACAATACAATTTAAATTATTTTTCAACAATTATTTTTTTTTCATCATTTAAACCATGCTCATTCTGCTTTACCATATACTGCAGATTTAATGTTGTTTTCAAACATACTCAAGGTTAACGCAATCGGGATCATTTGATAATATTAAGTGAGCTGTTAACTCGACTTGATGCCGAATTCAAGTTGATATTCAAGATTGTGTTTTTATTTAATTATTTATTTGAATAAAGGAAGCCCAACAGTTCCGTGGGAACCATTAACGGGGCTACAATGTGTACATAAAGTAGAGCAAATAATGTGACCACGCGAATACTTAAGAATTTAAACTAGGGGATGTGTATATGTATATCGAATAGTGGAGACCGCCGTGGAATAGATGAAGGCAAGTAGAATGGTGGTGTACTCCGTGAGTAGTATTTAGGTACGAACAACGGCACACGCTCAAGTATTGCAGGGCAATCGGTAAGGCCACGAATGATCTTGAAAACAGTCAAGATCCCTGTGAATGTGCGTCTGTCATCCAGTGACCAGACGCTAAATCTACATCGTAGCGCTTCATGGTCGGACCCACGGGGAGGGTAGATTTTGTCCTCTTTCCAAGCCATATATTTTAGAAACCGCTTTTGGCATTTCTTGATGGAATTAACGTGTCTTTTTTTTAAATCAGGTGACCAAATTACATACGCATATTCCAGTTTAGACCTTACCAAGGCATAGAACATTGACATGAACGGTGATATTGTCTTAAAGTGCCTGCAGGAACGCATAAGGAAACCTAATGATTTGTTAGAACAAGATACAATTTCATCAATGAACGTATAAAAGGTTAGGCGACTATCAAACAGAATACCCAGGTCTCTATAAGTTTCAACTCTTTCTAAGTCCTCATTCTCGATATTGTACGGATGATGTAGTACGACGTTCTCATTCAAAAATGATAGAATCTTACACTTCGACGGATTCAAGGTAAGATTATTATTTTCATACAAGGTGTTAAAGTGGTCTAAATTAGCTTGTAAAGCATGACAAGAGTTTAAGTTAGCTACGGGCATATATAGTTTTACATCATCAACATATAACAGGTGACGACATAGTAGGTAGAGAGAAGCATCGTTCACTAGCACCAAGAATAGTAGTGGTCCTAGATTGGATCCTTGTGGTACTTCTGACGAGGGCGAGAAGGGATCAGCTGAGAAACCTCCATATTGTACAATATGCTGCCTTTTAGATAAGTAAGAGCTAATAAGAAGCAAAAGCTTGTGCGGTATACCTATGTTATATAGCTTATATAATAGTATATTGTGATCCACTTTATCAAACGCTTTCGAAACATCAGTAAATATAACATCGACTTGATCGTAATTAACAAGCAACTCTCTTACGTCTTATGTAAAAACCAGCAAGTTAGTTGTGGTAGATTTACGGGGAAGGGAGCCATGTTGGTGTATCGTTATGTTCTTAGAAATTATATTATTATATATCTGGACTCATGGAGGCAGATTTCGAATATTTTTGAGAAGTTATTTAAGATAGATGCGCAATCCTTGATAACAAAAGCGGGAATGAGATCAGTTACAGCAGCTTGCTTATTGGCAAGCTACTTAATTGCTTTCAACACGTCACTTTCGCCGATAAGAATATAATCTCCAAGTAAATTTTGGCTAGCTTTATCTAAGGTAAATGTAGACATAGATGATTCATTATAGACTCTGTGAAAGTATTGAGCAAATTTGTCCACAATATCCTGAGGTAATGAAAATTGCTCATCGCTATGACAGATTATACCTAAGATTCTGCAATCACATTTTAGTCTATTTACATATGACCAGAAATACGATGGTTTGGAGACAATATTAACCTCAGCATTGCCAGTGAAAGCGACATCTATACGCTTTTTGATACTGGTTCGCAATTTATTAAACATATGCAGATAGTACATATTGCCTGTTGAAGAGAATTTTTCCATAAATTTATTTTTGATCCTAATAGCTATACTGATATCACGCGTGTACCATTTTGGTAACTGCTGCTTAATAATATAGTTTTTAAATTTTGGGACCGTTTTGTCGAAAACATTGTAAATTAGGGAATAAAGAACCGAACAAGCTTGATCGGGTGTTTCACAAGCCCACAGGGACGATCAATCAGTGCCATTTAGACCAATGTACAAATCACTATAGTTTGCTCTCTGAAAGTTATATCTCTTAGATAAAGAATTATTCATGAATATTTTAGAGGGATTCTCTTGACGCAAACAGAAACTTAGACAAAACAAAGAATGATACTTGTTCTCAGGTAGAATCGGATCAATGACTCTGTTTACTTCAATTGAGGTGTTCGTTAATACAAGGTCTAAGTATCTGTTGCAATTTTCAACTGAATTGAGCTGTTTTAATTTAAAAAATTGGCAAAAGGACGTGAGTAGTGCTGATTTTTTATCAAATTTGAAATCGTTAATATGGTCTTTATAGTTAGGATTATTAAAGTCACCAACAATAGTCATTTTATGTTCAGAAAGTTCATGAATAGAAATTAATAAGTCAAGTATTCTTTCAAAGTCAGTAATTGATATTCCGGGGGGAATGCAGATAACTACAATTAAGAATGAGACAATCGGGCTATAAAATTTAACCCCAACTATGTTTATTGATAGGGCTTTACGAATAGTTTGAGTTAACTTTAACTGTGAACCAGCAAAATGACTCTTAATGACAAGGAGAGCTCCACCCCCTGGTCAATCCACACGATCGTCCCTGAAAGTGTGGAAAACATCCAGACTTTCAGTCTTTCAGTCATCCAGAACTTTGATCCCGTCTATTTACAATATTTTGTAGAGTTGCTGGGCGCATCGTGCTCAGAAAAAATTGTTGTGCAACTGGCAGACATTTATTTTACTGGTCCACAACACTTTCGTGCATGAAGTCATAAAAGTGAGATGTAACGGTATGCCGGTATGCTATTATTGAATAAATAATAAGAAAATTTTCGGTTCCACTTAAATGCCTAAAATAATTTAAAATAAATATCAATATAAGACACTGCGAGAAACGCATGGATTTTAAGCATATTACGCGAATCGGAAATGTAAAAGAGAAACATGTGCGTCAAAGAGAAACTAAATCTCCCTCCTCGATTTGTCAAAAGGTTTAGTCGATGGACATCAAGCAATTTTGGTAATCCACCATTTAACATGCCGATGTGCCTCAATTTTACTTCTTATTTCAAAAGAGTAAAAATGTTTTCTTTCGCAATAAAGTGTCAATTTTAACTTTCCTTCTTTTTGAAAATACGTCTAGTGATGGTGATTTCAACTCAACCCTTTATAATTTAATTTTCTTTGATTCCGATTAATTGAAGAGAAAGATTTACTGTTCTTTTGATGTATTGTGCTGTATGTGGATCCGAACGGATATTAATCTTTAATAAATCAAGTGCTTCAACGTAACTGAAAATTTGCATTCTCCGTTCTATATTCATTTTGTCTTTTATTTCTGAATGGTGCGCTAGTTGGAGAGCTTACTCATGAATCGAATTCCCAATTTTATTATTGTGAGCACTTAATATTCTCAATGAAATTCAACTGAGAGATTAAGCTTCGCATCCTGCTGTGGATCTGGGGGACCCAAACGAAAATTTTGCGTGCTCGGCATCTCAGTGTGGGATGAGTTAGAGCGTAATATCGACCTTAAAAACATTTGGGATTCCAACTCCAGATCATAATCAGGCAGATGTTCAGTAATGGCTTGTCAGCGAAATAGTAAGGTAATAAAGTGCGTCTAGGATCCCTGAGACTCATGTAATTGAAATGGTAATTTTATGATTAAAAAAACTAAAAAAAAATAAAGTTCAAAAGAATTTACAAAAGCGGTGAGAGGCCATTGCGCTCAAACCAATAAATTCTCTACCTCGTTCTAAGATACGGCGGTTCAATTGTAGGAGTGCTGCATTTCTTACAAAAACACTGTTTTAAACTAGTCAATGGTAAATAAACTTTGCAGTAGATAATTTTAATTACTTAACAAGCTCTCCAAGAATTTCCAATTATAGTCACGATGGCCACATAGAAACCAGATAAGGCAATAGTACTTTGTGATACAAGTGCTAAAAAGTAGACTTTTAACGAAGGTTGTGAAGTTGGTTACCCGAGCTATAGGCAAGTATTGTTAACTTCACAGCCTTCGTCGACGTCCGTTTTTGTGCACTCGTGTCCTATAATGTCTTTTGTAAAAATTACTCAAAAAGTCACTAGTTTGTTAAAAAGTCTCTGGAGTGTTAGTGTGCGCAAAAATAACTAGTGTGTGATAAAGTAACTGTAACCGATTTACGCATGTGCAGGATTTTTTTTGACACCCCTAATCAAAAACTGCCACTTTCGGCACACTTTACAGGCACGAAACAACTACTACGTCTTTAATTATAGAACATACAATCGCTCGTCCTGACAGAAGCGCTTCTGGTAGTACTTGTGAGCAAGGGGTACAAGTTATACAACGACCTACTAGAAAGTCTCCAACTTGCGCACACGCGATCACTGGAACACCTTGCGGAGTTCCACTTATCCTCAAACTGAATATTGCTCTATATATTTCCAGTTTTTCCATAAATTTTTTGCAGGATCACTTACGCAGCCACCCGCTCGCACCATCTTTACACCGCAAGTTCGAAGCAAGTTCAGACGCACTTTGCATTTTAACGATTGCACTTAGAAACTCGATTAATAGTTGCGCTGATAGCTTCAACCTTCTTCTTTCGATCCATTTATATTGGAGACCTGCGAGTACATCATAAGATACGCATAACAGACGATTTGCAAATAACTCAAATGAGTCAATTCCGTCCTGCCGATAGAACGCTATGTACAAATGTACATCCTGGATATTATTCTACTTATAACTGATTCCACCTGATATTTTAATCATGAAAAAATTTTATAAAATCTAAAAAATCCGAAAGGAATACAAGAGTATTCATAATAAATATTACTTTAATTTAAGACGTAAATCCAATTTTTGTAGATAATTTAATAAATTTTCCTAAACTGTTTTTAAAATCTTCTATGGGCCATGAAATAAGGAAAAAAATATTTTTTAGTATTTGAACACGGTACCCAGTTACACGTAATTTTTTGGAAAGGGGATTTCTTGAGCACAGCTTTTTAATAATTGTAAAACTTTTTTTTACTAAGCTAGGTTTCAGGAATTCCATGATTTGCTTCAATTTTTGCATAAAGTCATAAACGTTTTGTGAAATAGGTATCATAGAAGCCGGTTACACCGCGCAGTTTAAAGCAAGCGAGCGAATAAGCTGGCGTAAATACTCACCGATGCCCGGTGCAACCGGCTTCATGAAAAATCTCTAAAATATTGTGGCCGGTCTAACATTAAAAGACAAATCCGGCAATGATTCAAGTTATTTTAAGTGTAGAAACGACTTTTATAACGAAGAATTGCCGCCAATTTGTTGCCGCACCGTTCCAACATCCAAAAAGTACGATATAGTTATTTTGTATAAAAATGCATTTTCAACATTTTTTAGAAGGTTTTGTTATTTTGCGTGATCTCAGTAAAGACTTTCAATTCATAATTGCAGATCAACTTTTGAAGTTTTTAGTTTTTAATCTTATAATTCAATAATAAGTATAAGTCCATCTGAAAATGGCACATGTTGATGATATGACGAACTCCTAGATATATTCTTCAACTTCTAAAAAAGGTTTGGTCGCGATAGATTCAAAAAATTTCATGTAGGTCGTCTTCAAAGATTACGCATAAAGTGAAGTATCATCCTCCAGTTTTTACCCTTATTCACAAAAACGCGAATATTTTCGAAATTATGTTTCGGCCTCTTTCAATGGATGTACTTGTACAAATATATTATACAAAGGTAGTCTTTTTAAACTTTCTGATTTTGATTTCAGCATTTTTGCAATTTAACTTACACAAATAAAATTAGAGACACTGAATACCCGAAAATCAAGTTCTAAAGTACAGGATGTCCAAAATTTTGGAAAAACTTATCCCTCAGTATGGATAAAATTTTATTAATTCAATAATTTTTAAAACAAATTTGAAATTATGTATCACGTTGAGATTATTTGCTATCATCTTCATTTTGTTGACGTAGCTAGAGTTCTTCAATCCAGATTGTCGCTGAATGGAAAACTCTTTTGAGGACAGAGGTAGATGTTTGAAAACCTTAGCGGTACTTGGAGTAAATACATTGTTGCCTATATTGCAATCCTTCCTCATTATCCTTGGTTATTTAGAACCTGAAAAAATAATATTTTAATGATTAGGAATTTCATAATGTTAAAGGAGATTTTATAGTATACGAGCGGACTGAATCAAGCCTAGCTCAGCTCACGGGCTTACATACGTGCTTGGGTTCTGCCCTTCTGGGAGCCTATCTAGAAACAAAAAACCATCACTTACCAGCTTAGCTCAGCCCATAACAGTTTTTACTAATTTTTATCAGAGGTTAATTTGAAAATATTGTTACTCGACTTGTAGGTTATAACAAGATGTAAAATGGTTACCCTGTCGTTCAAAGGGACATAAACCATCTCAAGGATACTTACACATTTTTAAAATATTTTCAATATTTCGCTGCATCAGGTGTCTTAGGCACATCTTTCTCAGGGAAAGATGGGTTTTTTTTACTTCTTTGTTGTTATCTAGACGTTCTATGATTCTAAAGTTACACCAGGACTTCATCTTTCTATAGGAAGTTCGGCTTTACAAGAATATTTGGCACTCTGAGGCCATTGCCTGGATGTCTCTTCATTCATGTAATTTTGAACTTCTCAAGTTTCAGATGTGTTAGCTACTTTTGATGTAGCGGTGTATTGAAAATATTTAAAAAGTGCGTGAAAGCACTCCAGATAGATTACAGTTACTCCGTCACCAGAGAAGGGATTTTATATTACTTCATAACCCATAAGTTCAATAGCAATAACTGCCAAATAAACCTTTAATAAATAAAAATTAGAAAAAAATTTTATGAACCATGAAATAAGAGTAAGAAAGCGACACTCTGTGAAATGCAAGTCACCCAATTTTTCTTGGCGAAATTCCTAAGACGACATAAGCTATAATTTTAACCATATATAACCATATGTATAATAGCGTCTTTTGAAGTAGAGTGTCCGCAACAGTTTTTAGCTTTGTATATGTGACACATTAGGCAAACCTGAAAGCTGTCGCAGACATTCCACTCACAAAGATGACATTTTGAAAATCTACTTAATGTGGACTCCTCCGAATGCATGGCCCTTTAGCCCATTAGCTGACCTGGGCGTGTTATATCCTTTAATGTAAAGTTACACTACATCTGAAATTGGAGAGGAAATATTTTATAAATAATCTCAGATATCATTTTTGATTGAACTAGTGTTTTCTGAGTCGAAAAAATATGCCAATATGTCAAACAAAATTTAAATAGCACGTCGAAAAAGTATTGGGACAAAGAGAAGGAAATTGTGAGAATCAGAAATCTTAACTACTCCTTCTCTTGTGAGGGTCATCTTGATCGAAATGCCGCTAACCATACATTCTCCAAAATTATTTCTGACGTTCCGCGAGGAGAGGGAACTAACGAAGCTGAGGCAAGTTTTACAGGATAAGCGACTGAAAACGGTCGAATTCAGATCAAAGCTGTCAGATCTTAGCAGTTCCTTGTTCTGGCAGCTCTGAGCCAGATACTCAGAGTGTGGGGGGCAGTCTTCAGAATCCAGCTCCTACACTTACGGCTACATCTCGCCTCATGTTCATGTGTGCTCTCTGATCACGTGGACACGGAGAGGAAAGATGGGTTGTAAGTAGAGGGGCTGGATTTCTCGGTTCCTCCGCACGCCTCGAAATAAGCGATTCACGCCTCACTTTGTAGTTTAACAATAATTCAAATTTTGCAGATAAAAGAAAAATTTCTTATGAAAGAATAACTCAAAGACTATCTATAGAATCGAAAACCTGGAAATCGGGGTTTTCCGCCTTACATCCCTTTCGTCACGTAACATTGTTATTTATTAATATTCATATATTCATTTATATTATTAATTCATTTAATTTTTGTAGTATTTCTCATGATTATGTATGTATGCACGTATGTATGTATGTATATGTGTATGAGTGTATGTATGTACGTATGTATTGTGACGAGAATTTTCCATCGCCTGTAATTTTTGAATTTACAGTTAGATTTTAATAATAAATTTGACCTTATTTCTGACTTGAAATTGATTTTACGTTAGGATAAAACAAGTCGAGCGCCAAAAAGAGGATTAAATCTTTAATTAAATAATTCAAAGAGAATAATACCAATTTTACATTAATTTAAATTGAATTAAGGCCTCGGCCAGACCCAGACCGCGGATTTTGTGGCATAAGGAGCAACACTAAGTGATTGAACCAATTAATTAAGAAAAAACGATATGTTTTAACATAATCAAACGAATTGTGGGAGAAACCCCAAAGGATTACAATAGAATATCTCATGACTTTAAAGTTCGAAGCGTGGCGTCATGCCACGCCAAGCGAAAATGGTACTCTGGTCGTGGCAGACGACACCAGAGACAACGGATAGCTTATTTAGTCTGTCTGCTAGTGATGCAACATCGAAATCGAAATATCGGAAATATCGATATTTTGACTTCGATATTCGATATTTCAATATCGATA
>JBAGKK010025235.1:0-11244 GCA_037177015.1 Euceroptres primus | reverse complement strand
ATAAAATAAATAAAATAAATAAAATAAATAAAATAAATAAAATAAATAAAATAAATAAAATAAATAAAATAAATAAATTTATATTAATTAATTAATGTGAGTAAGAGGTCGTCTTATATTAAATTGGGGACCTACGAATCGCTTTTTCATCTACAATTTTCATAAGAAAACAGAAGTGTGATATATAAAAAATATGTTGTAATATGATGTAGAAATACTGGTAGGAAAACTTTCGTTGAAAGAAGTCTTACAGATAGTGTAAGTTTTCATCAACTGAGTAAATTTTTATCAGTTAAGAAAATTCAATGTATGTAAGTCGTTATGTGTACACACTGTATAATATGAATATTGTCTATTATTATTTGATATATTTTTTCATTATGAACAAAAAATTTCTATTCACCTGTTATACATTTAAAAATATTTTGTAGTGTTGTTTGTGACGTGGCGGGAATGTAAAAAACATATCCACAAACTTTTAAATTTTTAGACGATCATTACAACTGGGAACAGATTTATTCTTTCTAAAAAAATCAAACAATATTATGCTAATATATAGAATATTATTCTAATATCTAGAATTCTAATTCGATCGTATCGAATTAAACAGTTACATAATATTGGAATTTTAGTTATTTTGGCCAAACTTGTTTCATAATAGAGCAGATTCCAAAAAATTATAAATATAAGAACAAGTTCTATTGTAAATTTTTTTCATATTTGAAAAATAGTTAATATAAGATGCCATGAGCGTGATTGGCGATTGTAAAAATTGTATCAGTTTTATATATTTAAGTCTGTCGTTAGCAATTTACATTCCATAATTATAAAAAACTATATTAATAAAAGGGGAAAATTCTGCTTCTAGTCAAGACACACTCTATCTAAAAATGGCAGAGTTGTGTGATATTTATAACTAATGTATAGCACGACGTATTGAATAAATGTTAATTTTTCGACATACATAATTCCATTTTCTGATAACTTACTGCTTTTCAAAATAATAATAAGTGTTTAGATTAATTAAAAAGATTAGATAGATTAATTAGAGTGTCAGAGCAACAAGTGTGGTATTGTATTCTGTTGATTGTTAAATTAATGACATTTTGGCTTCAATTAATATTTTATTAAACAAATAGACTAGATGGTATTTATTGAAATTTTTATTTTATTTAATTTTAAAAATAATAAGGTAAAACCTTATAAATACGACTGTTTTATTTAAATTTATTTTGTTTTATTTACTTAATAAACAATTTGTTAGATCATTTTAGTTTGCTAATAAAAAAACAACATTTTCAAATCTTTGTGCATTTGTCAGGCACATATTCATTTATTTATTAACAAATGAAGATAATTTATCTTATCGTTTTGATAATAATGACTCGCCAACAGAATCGTAAATGTTTTCTCGCCAGTTTCCAACGATTCTTTTTTGAGCTATTAGTCTCTTTCAAACTTCTTTATTTACATAATATATAATTTTATACGAAAGATATGATAATTCACCAAAATAAGTAGGAATGGGTAAAAATATCCTGTATTCTGATTTAATTACCCAGTGATTTAAGAATCACAAAAAGATGAAAAATATTGCAGATTCAAAAAGTGAGAAGAAAACATTGCTGCAATTTGCTGCGACTGTTAGTGGTAACTACATTTGTTTTATTTTAAAAGGATGAAATTTCTAATAGAATTTCTAACTCGTAAATTGGTTTTCAATTTAGTAAACTTATTTGTTTATTTTACAGTTTGCCTTTCAATAAGTGGAATTGGAACTGCAGATTCATGGTCGTCACCAGCATTACCTCATTTGCAAAGTAATAACTCTGAATTTCCAGCGACAGAACAGGAAGCTTCTTGGAGTAATCAAAATTCTGATTACATCAACCAGAAAAAATAGTAAGGGCATATTTAACCAGAATTCTGATTAATTTAACCAGACATTTTTTTGAGTGATTGGAATCTTATTAAGTCCCATATTCTCATATATCACAGGTCGAAAAATATTGATACTAATTTTCACTGCACCACAAATAATAACATGGTTAATGATTATTTTTGCTGTAATTATTCTGTACATAGCACGATTTGTGGGTGGAGTAGCTTCTGCCCTTGACATGAATTTCAATGATATACGTTGGTGAAATTGCTGATAAAAATGTCAGAGGAAAATTTCTTTCAATATTGAAAATATCCAAACAAGTCGGTTTTTTAATAGTAAAAGCAGCTGATGCTTTTTTCTCTTATCAAACAATGAAAATTTCAATGATTTCCATCACTCCTATTTTCTTCCTTGCAAGATTCTTGCTTACATTTTCTTGCTTATTTTTATGCCAGAAAGTCTTTATTATTTTCTAATTCGAAATCGAGATGAAGAAGTTCTGAAAAATTTAATGAAATTTTATGAAAATGTTAAAGCCGAACTTTCAAGTATGAAAAATAGTGTGAAAAAGAGCCAAGGAAATAAAAAATGGGCATTTCGAGAATTATTTTTCGTAAAGGGGCACAGAGAAAGACTTTTCATTGTCTGTTTGGCTTGCTGGACCAAATATTTATCAGGATTTACGCCCATTGAGTCTTACACTCAAGAAATTTTGGGTTTTATTAGTGACTCCTGATCAGCTGATCAAATTACAATTATTTTTGCAAAGGGTCTATTAAGCACTCAATTCATCGACCTTTTGGTAGAAGAAAAATGTTTTTGTATTCTGGTATATTTTCTGCTCTTGGTTTAGGAATTATTTCTTTATATTTCTTAATAAAATTCTATCTATTTCTATCATCGATCACCTGGATTCCATTTGCCAGTTTAATTCTCTATAATATTGCTTTTAATTTGGATATTTCTAATGTCACTTATTGTGTAATTGGTGAAATGTTTAGCATTAATGCGAAAGTGGTAGCGATAACCACTGATGGTATATCATTTTTGGTCAAAGTGATATTTCATTGGATGAACATGATTGCTGGTATTTATATAACCTTCTTCATTTATGCAATTTGTTGTATTGGTGAATCCTTCCTTTTCTTCTGGATTGCACTAGAAACGAAGGACAAAACTCTAGAGGAAATTCAGGACATTTTTCATTCTCGAAATAAAATTGAAGAATGAAATTTATAATAAATACTAAGGAAGAAATTTAAGATATATTTCATTTAAGAAAAAAAAACACACAGACAAAAATGAAGCTATTGATAACATATGATGATTCTTGCATATTTGTAAGCAACTTAAAATTGTCGAAAAATATATTTTTCGATATTGCATGTATTATTAATTAATAAAGCATTAGAATGCAACTTTTGATAAAATGGTTGACCTTTTAATTACAGTCAAGTACATTTTATATCTATATACTTGAAATATGTCGAAACTTAATGAAATTTATCATCAATAGGCATAACTTATCATCATTTGCAACGAGAATGTGCACGAAGAATGTACTTTTCCTTGGCAAAAGACAGTTATGTGAAATATATAAAATAAATATGATAATTTAGTTGCATTACAAGTATTGCGCACCTACATTGAAAAAAATACTCATCTGCAACTGTGATTCTCACAGTTAGACTTAAGACTTTTTACAAAAGAGTTCTCTGAAGTCTTCTGAAAAGTGTAATTGTCTAGCCATGAAACGTGATCATAATTTGACAAATATAAACAATTGTGAGTACAAAGAAATCCCTAATGAAGACGAAATACAAAAAGTGGATAAAGCAACTCAACAATTGGGAAATACTTACCTTCAGATCGCATCTACTATCAGTGGTAATAAAAGTAAAATCATATTATTAAAATATTATTCCTGCTCTTCTTTTTTTCTGTTTTATTCTTTGAATTAGTAAATTCTCAAGTACCATAAAATGTTAATTTTTCTGTCAGTTTGCTTTGTGACTATTGGAATTGGAATTGGACATTCATGGACATCACCTGCACTACCATATCTAAAAAGCAATTATTCAAACATTCCAATAACAGATAAAGAAGGTGCTTCCATAGCTTCAATTTTCGATCTTGGAATACTGATTGGCAATCTAATTACTCCAGTTTTTTCGAGCTTAATGGGACGTAAATACTGTATTTTAACCGTCACAATACCCCAAATAATTTCATGGCTATTAATTGTTCTGACAAACAATGTTCTTATGTTACATATTGCCAGAATAGTCGGTGGAATTTCTGCTACAATTGCATTCAATTATACTATAATGTACGTTGGAGAAATTGCTCAAGATAACATTAGAGGAATTCTATTTTTAACAGTAAGAATATGTGTTGAAATTGGTTTCCTGATACCAAAAGTAGCTGGAGTTTTCTGCTCTTACCAGACGATGAATATTATACTGCTTCTGATACCATTCATTTTCTTTGTAACATTTGCCTTCACACCAGAAAGTCCCTATTATTTATTGCTTCAAAATCGAGAGGAAGAAGCTCTAAAAACAATCAAGAGATTAAGAGGAACTGATTTTCCAGAAATTGTCAATTCAGAATTGAAGAGGATACAGAAAAGTGTGAAGGAGAGCCATGAAAATAAAAGATGGGCTTTTCAAGAATTAATATTCGTAAAAGGACACAGAAGGAGTTTTTTAATCGTAGTTGCTGCTGTTTGGACCAAATATTTATCAGGAAAAATGTCAATTGATGCGTACACTCAAGAAATTTTCAGTTATAGTGGATTTTCTTTACCATCTAAAGAAGCTGCAATGATATTTGCAAGTTTCCCAATATTTTGCATTCTCATATTCACTCAATTTGTCGAACGTATAGGGAGAAGAAAAATTGTTCTCTTCTCTGGCATATTTGCTGCCATAGGATTAGGAATTGTAGGTTTATTTTTCTTTATAAAAAATTACCTTAAGGCTGATATTACGTCGATTTCGTGGCTGCCATTTTCTGGTTTAATTTTTTATAATATTTCCATGTATTTGGGAGTCGGTACTTTGACCTTGGTTTTGGTTGGTGAAATTTTTGCGCTTAATGTAAAAGTGACTGCTGTGGCCTGCCTTGGACTTTGTACAGATGTCGTCGTATTTTCATCTAAGCTATTGTTCCAATGGATGAATGAAGTTGTTGGTATTTACGTAACTTTTTGGTTATATGCTGTATGTTGTTTTGTTGGAGCACTTACTTTCTTTTTTGTTGCACCTGAAACTAGAGGAAAAACCCTGGAAGAAATTCAAGATATCTTGCATTCTCGGAATGAGAAAAGAACAGAATTGGTTCAATTAAAAGGTTAAAATATAACAATTAAAAACTTTGATGTAAAAAATATTATCATAAATTATTTTCGTTTCTGTAAATGTAATCTTGTAATAAGTAACGAGCATGTGTTCAATAAATTTCTATACTTAACATTTTGTTTGTATTGTCGTTTTTGTAACTTTGTATTGTCTGAAGTGTATCTATAAGTTTTTCAATAAATTTTTGGATTTCTCCTGAAACTAAAGGCAAAACTTTGGAGGATATTCAGGATATCATTCACTTCAGGAATTATAAAATATTCGAAAATTCATAGTTTCTTATTTTATACCCTGTAAAAAGATTTCATTAAATAAATACATCCTTCAGAAATTCAAATTAGCTTGAAGAAGAAATTGTACAATTTTCAATTTATTAATTTGAATTTTTTTCTAAATTTTAAACGTAAAATTATCTAGATTAACACTGCAGCGTGGTACTTATCATCAGTGCGTAACTTGAAAATTATATTTTGTTTGCAAAGTTTATCAACGTTTGCTAGACTTTACATAATTACATCCTTATCGTCATCAAGCGTAGCATTTAGCAAAGTTATTCAGTGTCAATTATCTTTCTGAAAGAACTGGTTTTATTGGATATTGATTTCAACATTAAAATTCCAAAGAGACGTACAGTTCAATATGAGTCGCGACAAAGAATCTAAACACAAAACTTTCAATAACTATCAGGAAGTTTCTACTAAAGATGATGTCGAAAAAAATCAGCCAAAATTGGGAAATTATGTACTACAATTCACAGCTACAATTAGTGGTAATTATTACAATTTTTCTCCAAAAAAATCATTTGTAGATTTTATCTCTTTTTCTTCTTACATAATCAATCATCATTCAGTGAAGTCAAATATAAATATGAATATGATTTTCTATGAATAACAAAATAACTGACAATTTCCTAAAATCAAATTTTTTGCTTATTAGAGACAGATGTAGGAACATAAAATTATTCTAACAGGGTTCCAACATGTTTCGAAGCAAATTTAGATTTCCTCATCAGAAAAAAATGTTTTATACATTGGAATTTAAGGGTTGATATTTTAAAATTATATTTTTTCAAAAATATTTGCTTGAAAAATTTAATTTTAAAATATCAAACCTTACATTCCCATGTAAAAATTTTTTTCCTGATGAGAAAGTTTAAATTGGCTTCGAAACATGTCGGAACCCTGTTACAATAATTTTGTGTCCCTATATCTGTGGAACCCAGTTACAATAATTTTATATTCCTATATCTGTCTCTGAGCCAAAAATTGGATTTTAGGAAATTATTAGTATGTGCGAACCATTTTGTGTAAAGTTTGTTCTTTACACAATTTGATTTGTAAGAAGTGGAATTTCTTCCATCTGCGAACAAATAAACATATTAATTTTTTTCCAACAGTTTGCATTTTGACAATTGGAAATGGGACAATTGATTCGTGGACTTCACCAGCACTGCCATTTTTGACAAGCAACAATTCAGTATTTCCTGTAACAGAGTTGGAAGGCTCATGGATAGCATCAACTTCAGATCTTGGATCAGCCATGGGAAATTTATTAACTCCAGTTTTCTCGTCTTTTATGGGTAGAAAACACTCGTTATTAATATTTGCCACTGTTGAAGTAATTTCCTGGGCAATGATAATGTTGGCGAAAAATGTAACAATGTTGTACATAGCTCGATTCATTAGTGGAATTTCTTGTACGCTCGCCATCAGTTTCACCATAATGTATGTTGGGGAAATTGCTGGAAAGGACATCAGAGGAATTTTGCTCCTAATAGTGAGAATTTCAACCCAACTAGGCAGTTTATTCGTGAAAAGTGTTGGAGCTTATCTCCCTTATCAAATGATGAATGTGGCAATGATTTCAATATTAATTCCATTCTTTATCACATTTGCATTTGTGCCAGAGAGTCCTTATTATCTCTTAATTAAAAATCGAAAGGAAGATGCTAGAAAGACAATAATAAAATTGCAAGGGACTAATGATCCTGAAATTGTCAATACAGAAATAGCGAGAGTGCTACAGACGGTGGAGGAAACTCAGAAAAATGAAAAATGGGCATTATGGGACTTGATCTCCATAAAAGGAAACAGAAAAAGTTTATTGATTGTGTTACTGGTTTGTTGGACCAAATTTTTATCAGGAGACACTTCAATTGATGCCTACACTCAGGAAATTTTTACTTATAGTAATTTTTCCTTGGCTCCTGAATATGCTGCTATAATATATGCAGCAGTTACTGTGATAATGCCTTTACTAGTCACTAGAGTAATTGAACGAGCTGGTAGAAGAAAAATATTTCTCTTCTCTGGAATTTTTTCTACCCTTGGGCTAGGAATTGTAGGCTTATTTTTTTACTCGAAATTTTATTTGAAATTTGATACTTCCTCGATAAGTTGGATACCATTTGGATTTTTAATATTTTATAATATTGCTTCCAATTTGGGAATCAGCAGTTTGACTTATGTCATAACTGGGGAAATGTTCGCTTTGAATGTGAAAGAAACTGCTATGACTTGTGTGACGATTACGAATGATTTGCTGGCTTTTTTGGTTAAAGTTATCTTTCAGTGGATGAATAATTTAACTGGTATTTATACGACCTTTTGGATGTATGCTTTTTTTAGTTTGGTTGGATCGACTCTTTTTTTTCTAATTGCTCCTGAAACTAAGGGAAAGACTTTGGAGGAAATTCAGGATGTTTTACATTCGAGAAATAGAAATTTGGAGGCGAAGTCTTTGGAGGAAATTCGGAATGATTTATATTCAAGAGAAACAATCAAAATAAATGAAAATAAATAAATTAAAATAAATAAATTAATTTAAATTATTAAAATAAATTATACTGAACTGGATGATAAATATATAGTGAAAAGTATTAAGTGTTTTGAAAATATAGAGAAGAAAATTTAATTGCACACATCAAGAAAAAGACTTGATTTAAACAAATTTTTAGTTGAATTAAACAAACGTTGTTTGAATCAAACAAAATTTATTTAATTTAATTAATTAAATTTATTTATTTATTTGAAATTATTTTATTTTAAATGAAATAAGTGTTTTTTTTAAATAAAACAAATATTTGTTTGTCTGAATAACAAAGCTATATTTGATTTGAACAAATTTTGTTAAATAATTTCATTATTGTTGTTTTGATTTAAACAAATAGTTTTTTTACATTTATAAAGGCCTTTAAACAAATTTCTTTGTGAAAGAAAACATTTTTACCATTATTAAAATGTTTTACTTTTCCCAAATTTTACATGCTGTGTGAACAAAAAACTCCGGGGCTTCTTAAAATGCAACCTAAAGTATATTTTTAGCAATATATATATAATGTTAAACTTATGCAAAATAGCTCTCTCAAATATTTTATCATTGATAAGGTATTGCAAATTTTTTTCTACAGAAGATTAATTACATAAGTTATAGGAAAATGTAACATCGACAAGTTATAAAATATTTTTCAGTTTAATATATTTTTATAATAATCAGTTTTATGTAATTTAATCTATAAACATTTTTTCACCTGTTCCACATCAATTTCCTGATTCCATTAATACAATCATTTTTGTGTAAAATTTGATTTTAATATTTTATTTTAATGTTAAACTATTTTTATTGATAGTTGTATCCCACCAAAAACACTGCGTGTGAAAAACTCTGCCAAGTACAAGGGCAATTCTTTTGTTGGTTATGTTACAGTTTCACGCACACTTTTCGAAATAACTTTTTTTGGTTATTTTTTGGATATTCCGGTTTTAGTTTATTCAAAGGCACTAAAAAAGATTTCAAAATGAGCATTCAACTGAAAAAAACTTTTCAATAGAAGCCAAGAAATTGCAATTTCAAGAGCGTTGGAACGTTACACGTTTTCGGCGAAAACGTGTAACGTTCTAACGCCTTTGAATAAACTAAAACTCGAACATCCAAAAAAATAAACAAAAAAAGTTATTTCGAAAAATATGCGTGAAACTGTAACGTAACCAACAAAAGAATTGCCCACATGAGTTTAAACAATATTAATATTTTATTTATTTAAGTTAAAGATAGTTAAAGTTGTGAAATAAAAAAATAAAACCAATTACTACAATAATATAAAATTATTTTTGTATCAGTATTTTATAATATTAATATAAAAAAATAATTATTGCATCAATTATTAAATTAATTTAATATATGAAAATTTTCATTTCATTGTTACGTCAAAACTAATTCATTAAACCCTTTAATTAACCTAACTCATCGTTTTGTTTAAGTTCTAATTAAAGTGTAGTCCGGCTGCTAGACAAAATGGTGTATTTTTATAAAAAGTTTCGAAAATGCAAATATGTGAGCATATATGTTCGAAAACAATTCATATCACGAACTTAGAACATTTGCTGGGTGTGTTTCAATAATGATTTTGCGAAGTAGAAATATTTTTGTTTATATTTATCTCGCATTTGACAGTACTGTGTATTGTACTATACTGTACTGTACCGTACTGTACTGTACTGTACTGCTCACAGTTGGCAGCGCTCGGGCACCTTCGGCTATCAATCCCCCTTTGACCGATTACAGCCGAAAACTGTAAGTACTGCCAATCTGATGGACGAAAATATTGAACTGTCAAAACGGAATTCTAGGTTATGTGTTGTAGTGCGGTTTTTTGACCATTTCTCAATAAATACACGCCAACGACTATTTTTCTTCTTTGAGAATGAATTTTCATAATATTTGGCACAAGACACACAGTTTTTTGTTATTATAGTTTTAACGTTTGGGAACGTCACAATTTGTGATTTTTCAAGCCCGCGAAACAGCCTTCCATAAGACTCTATGTTAAAAGTGCTATTTTCAAATCCAAATTATTTAAAATTTGTACCGCTGAGACTTTTGGAATTTTGTACTTTAAAGAAAAAAACATTTCTCTTTCATTTTGTGAAATAAAAATGGGGTGTAAAATGCATAAGCCTCAGTGGCCGGACTACTTTAATTAAACCATTTAATTAACCTAACTCCTCGTTTTGTTTCAGTTCTAATTAAAGATCTTAAACGGGGATGAGGATGTCAATGAGAATGCGCTAACATGTACAATAAAGATTGAGTTTATTAAATAAGTTACAATCGGTGGTTTTACATATGTTCGAGATACAGAGATTTCGTGAAAGGATGTCAATAGACTTAATAATTTTATTCTTGAAGTACTTACAGGAAGATCTCAATTAATTAGAGCCCTTTGAGATCGGCAGATTTTAGCTTGGTGATATCGGTGGCGAGGATCTCTTTAGCAGTGATTGTTGAATCGGTGATTCTCTAATAAATCACAAATCTCTTTGCTTTTTGGGTCACTAATTGGTCTGAGACTAATTCACTTAATTATTTTATTAATAGAGTTTTTAAATGGTTTTACAATTATTGATGCTTAAAAGTGTCTGGAAATGAAAACTGGTGTACAACCTTAATGTACTCTCAGAAGATAGACTTAAAATGCACACTTAATGCAGAAGATAGACTTAATTGCAGAACAATCACTTTGTTGGTAATGAACAAGTAATTTCAAGACTGAATCTAAGATTTTGAAAAGCCCAGAATAACTGGCTTCGAAAGTTTTATATTGCACTTCACTGACTTTCGACTCGCTTTAGAACTTTGGATAATGCAGACTCAAAGAACTGAACTCCGAATTAATTTGGGCAGAGTAACTGCCTACAAAGTTTCAGTTACGACCGAAACTGCGGGTATAGCTGAGGTCTGAGGTGACACGGTGATTACATTTTACTGACTGAGGTGCTCCCGATAGTTCCTGGGGTTTTTAAAATACATATCAGCTAATCTGTGCATGCATTTTCCGAAGATGTTTTGTAGATTCTAAAGTGGGATTTGTAAAAATCTTGTATTCCATTCTGCGTTTCAGTCCGAGTTCGTAAGTTGATACAATACTGCCGTCCAAAGTAAAAAGTTAGGTAAGTGCTCTCGGAGTTGAACGGAGATATTCAAGAAAAACCATTTGCG
>JBAGKK010025224.1:0-11246 GCA_037177015.1 Euceroptres primus | reverse complement strand
TGCCTGCTGTTCTGAACAATTGTCCTGTCTGAATGTGTGTGCACGCGCGCGTGTGTGTGTGGGTGGATGTCACACTTCCCAGGAAACAAAAATCCATTCATTTGCGTTTGAATCGGTCTCAGGCCCTTCTGAATTGCGTATCTGTTCATGCAATTTTGACGAATATTTTAATCATTAATTATTTTTTCGCAGGCTTACATGTCTAAATGTTTTATATTCTCTAGAACTGAAATAAAATAATGAATTTAATAGCCACAAACTAAAATGGTGAAATAACGACAGCAAAATTTTATAAATGATTGATACTTATACGAGTCATTTGTGTTAAGTTAAAGAATCTAAAAATTATCAATGGGGATAAATATTTTAGATTTGAAGATGTTTATAAATGTTTAGAAGTCTGTTCCTGAAGTTTCATGTCCACTCGGTAACACTCATATTTTAGGTTAGAATTTGGAAAAATTCACTTTAAAAAATCTAAAAAAATCAAAAACTCATTAATTTTAGTCCTATGCAAGTGCTTGTGTAAGCAGAAACATGTTTATTGTTTGCAACTTCAAAAAATTTCTGCAAATTATGTACCGTACGATTTATAATAATGTCCACTGGGTAACCCAATTTTAAAAAGTGCTAATTAAATAAATAAATATATATATATATATTTATTTAAATTTTTCTCCTTCATAAAATTTGAGTGTAAAAAACTATTATCTTATCTTAATTCTACTTGGAATTTTAGTGAGTTTCCAAACTAAATCTACGAAAATCGAGTTATTCGTTTATTTTCCAGTTTGGTGCAAAAAATATTTTTTTATGTACATTTTTTGGTATCAAATACTAATAAAAAATGAAAATTAAAAAAATATAACTTTTGTTTGAGTTAGAACTTTTTTTAATGGAGCAAATTTTTTTTCCTTGAACCTCAAAAAAAATTTTCTTAGACTTTACAGCTGATAAAAAAAGGCAAAAAAAAAGAAAAGGCAAAAAACTCACAAATTTTTAAGAAATCGTGGCCTTAGAACCAAAGGGTTCTAATTTCACTTTTTTGTCAAAATTGAGATTTTAATATCAATAAATAATTTGAGTTATTCTGCACAAGTGAAAGTAATAAAAATTTCGGTATAGTTTCTTAAACATTAAAAATTTGTAATTAGAAGTGTTTTTAACCTTATTTAACTTACTTTTTATAAAAAACAATTGAAGTCAACCTTATTTAAGAATGACAGTGCAGAGCCTAAAAGTTCCATTTCTTTATGATTTGTCTTAATTTTGAGCTAAAAAATTCCATCTTGAAAATCTAAGGAAAATTATGACTTGCTTGTACATTGCAACTAGTCACATATCATACATAAAACTAAAAAAAAGTGTTTAATAAAGATTAACTGAATCTTAAAAAATGTAATTTTTGCTCATTTGAAAAATAATCTTACTTAAACAAAAGTTAAATTTTCCTAATTTAAATTTTTTATTAGCATTTAATACCAAAAACTGTACATAAAAAAAGATTACCATAATTTTCGCACTCATAGGGAAATTGTTTTAAATTCTCGAAATTCAAAATTTTTGACCGCATTGCAACACCGTAGGACCATTTTTGATTTTAAAAAGTCATCAAGGATTTTTATTTGTAATAAAACGTAGCAACTTTTCATCACTAACCACCTTCGATTTTCAAAAATGTTGTATTTTCGGCCCACTTTATTATACAATTCACAAAAGTATGTGCGTATAGAACTTTCGACGCTAACTGTAGTACATAATAAATTTAAAGTAATATGTATACTAAATTAAAATTTCTTTATATTAAAAATAATCAAATGAGGTATGTAGTTGTCATATAACATTTCAATGACAAATGTAAAAAAAATATTTGAGGTTTGAATAAAAAAAATTAAATATAACTCGGGGCACAAGTTTTGGCCCGGCATTGGTTGTTTCTCACAAGCGGTAAGAGTTTCTTTGGTTAGTATACAAAGCCCATTTCGATCGGTATACTCAGCATGCGATATTCTGCGTTAGCGAACTGCATTTTATGTAGGTAAAAGCACCAATTCTTGGCACCCCCCAATTGTTGGCACCTCTCTCTAATTTATTAGATGATAGGACTGTTTAGTTTGTTTTGCTTTAATTAATTTAATTCTACCATCATTTTTACGCCTAATGCATATATTAGTTATCCATTGCAATCAAATATTGATCCAAAATTAAATAAATTCACTTCAATTTTTGTCATGCCAATAATTGGGCTAAGGTGCCAAGAATTGATTCTCTTACTCTAGTAGTGTTAAGTTAGGTTATAGAATTTGGTTCGTGTGCGTCAAATAAGCGAAAAATGCGTTTCTTGTGTTTACAACCTTATAATGTAAACATAAGACTACAAATCTGGTGTCTACTTCGTAGTACGACATTTTTTTATTTGTTTTAGAACCCTTCATATTTTCTCAGACTGTCTTGGAAATTATAATCGCTTTCTAGAGAGTCCAAGACTTTCTGTTGTTCTTTCTATTACTTAGTATTAGAATCTCTTTTAAACATTGAAATGAGGAGGTTTCCATTTTTTATAATATTTTGATGCCCGTCTAGGATTGCCAGACTGAGTTCTACACTTTTTATAAGACAAATTTTTTCCGTGTAACATGTAAATTATTTATCTCCGCTACAAAAATGATTCATGATCTCTTAAATTGGTATTTTCGTTTTATTTTGGATCACAATTAATGGAAAAAAAATACTTTAGCTAGTTCTGAGATTTTTTTTCAAAAAATCGATAGGCCAAATTTCACAATTTTTTAGCAACGACCCTTATAATGTTTGATTAAAAAATTATTTACATATGAGTGTTTCTAATGTAGTGAATTGAGACATGTCCAAAGACATGTGTAATGCTATAATGATCCTCTATATTAAAACAGAAAATTAAATGAAATATATATATACAAACAAAGAATCTGACTGAATAAGTTGTTGCATGCTTTTTATTTAAATATTCAAAACCAAAAAATTATTAAGAGATACAAAAAAGTGTTTCTAATATTGCCGAAATAAAAATTCAAGGAGTATTATAATTATCATATATTTGAGAAAATTAATAACTAAATAACTTATTAGGAATGGATACTAGACTTGTAATACTTTTGTATGACTATCACTATCACTGATGTGATTTTAATATTCTGCCCCACTTTTTCCAGCCTGAATTTGAAATGATAAAATACGAGGAGAAGTGAAAATTCCAATTTGTCTCTGAGCTATTTTGCCAAGTGAATCTTGCACTCTTTCTGCTCTGTAGAAAAAGCGATCTGCTGCCTTTTACACCTTTCTTCCTTGCAACGGGGTCCTTGAACCCTTGGTAGAACGTAGGCCGATATCAAAGAACCACTCCCCTACTCTGTAATTTCTATGGGCTTTCATTGGCGACTAATGTTCGCGCGAAGGGAAAATCGTGTCAGTGGGTCAGTGCAATTTGTACGAGCGAGTAAATAGGTGCACTTTTCTCCGTACACTTTCCTCCCGTAGTAGGGAAATTTTACTTTGCCGGTTTTTTTTCACAGGCGCCGGTCAACGATCGTGTATCGAAAACATCGCGAAACTCATCGCACCGTGAGAACTCTACACGCTTTCAAACTTCTTTTCAAAGTCAAGTGACAATCACATATACTGAAAGTCGATAAATTAGTTAATAAATAGATCAATGTCAAATCAGAAGAATTAATAGGTTTCTAATTTCAAGGAAAACTGAGTTTAATTTGGAGCTGGATTACTATTTACAATTTAGTTTAAATGATCTTTTCATGAGCTTCTCTTATCCACATAAAAATAATTAGATTACTCGAATTCCAAAATTCATATACAAATATATATATCATTTTTCAATAGTGCTCTCTAAATCTTAATTAATCAAATTTCACTAATTCATCAGTGACTCTATTCTAGCTGTGGCAATTAGTAGAATTCTACTGTCAATCAGTGGAAAATTACTAAAATTTCAGTAGGATTTCTACTGATGCAATCAGTATACCAATTGCCATAGTTAGAATTGAGTCACTGATGAATTAGTGCAATTTGACTAATTCAGATTTTGAGAGTGATCTGCAATAAAAAGGATTCCAATACTTTTCTGATATTACGAAAGATATTATAATTCTTGTGGATTTCTCTTAACTAAATTCGGATAAGATATCATTGCATTATCAGCATTTTTTGAACTCAAATAAATAATCAAGAACATTTATTACGATCGCATGCTTTTTGTGAATGATTTTAAGCTGAACCTATATTGTCGCATCGCAGAAATGAGAATTGCATTGGTAAATTGGTTATTGCCATACACTTGAACTGCGGTACCGGTACTGGCACTGGTACCGAGTTCGCTTGTGGAGTCACCCATCAGACTTGTTCGCGCAGCCATTGCAAGCGTGTCAAGGTCGTTGGAGAATTCAATTGGCACGTAGATTTAACAATAAAAGTTCGTAGCCACTGCTCCGATGTATAGAAGATTCATGTCTAAAGTTACTCCTGCACTCCATCACCGACAAAAACACCAGATTTATTTCAAATATCCACTGTAAAACATGAGGATCTCTCCGAATAAACTAGAAGATGTTTGTTTAAAGTAGAAAATCTTATTCTTTGTTATAAAAGAAATACTTAATTTCTAAAAGAAATAAAAATTTCATTTCTAGAAATATTATTTTCTTTTTTCATATGCATTAGAATGATTTGCTTATACAGAGGTGAAGAAGCAAAATGAAAATAGGATACCTTAATAGCATATTCTCGTCATATATTTGATATTTCCATTTGATAGAACAGGATCAGGTACAGGAGTAGATTGAATCGATATATGTATATATGTCGGGCTTTCGAAATGAAATGGCTCCCTTCTCAACTTTGTTAAACTTATGTGATAAAAGGCCTGTACCTCAACTTGTAAAAGATAAGGAGAGTTTGCTATCATCTATCGTGTTCGTGCCGGAGATAGTAGGCCAACTTTCGAGATGACAGTTTTATTTCCGAGCAGCAGTATATAAGATTATAAGCAATATATTACATACTAATGGACGAGGTGTTGCTGTAATCTTTTCCTTATTTTATGTACCCTCGTCCGCGACTCGAATATAATACAGCGCCCGCTGAGAAGAGCAGCGAACTGAACCATTAAAAGGGGTTCGAAGACTCTCAACATCCTTTTTATTGCTAAATTGCAACTTTATTGTTCGTGTCGGTAAAAAATCTATTGCCCTTGAATCGGAATGGGAAAGGAAGCAACTTGCTATTTTCTTATTGCACTTTTCACTCGAGGTTCGACGTTCTCAGCAATTATTTTTATGGGCTGTCTCTTGAAAAATCTAGCACATGCTTTTATTCCGCGTAAATTTGCCTTTTTGGTGTCTGCTTCTCTCATACTGTGAAGTATCAAAACCTGTTTTTGTTGGAGTCAGTTTTCGATTTTTCAAATTTTATTTATTGCTTTGATTAGTTCGGGGGATATATCATAATTGCTTGTTTCAAATTCAATTATCGACACATTTTTTACAAAAATTAAAATTTTTTAATGTTGACATTTTTTGCTTCTTTAGAACCTAAAATGCTTATTAGAGGTAAAAAAGACGTTCTCCTTTGAAAGAAAAATGTATGCCTGAAAGGGTTAAGCGCTAAATATAATTAGGTGTTGGAATATGAGATTACTGTATTGCTAATTATACTTCTAATGAATTTTATATTCACTGAAGGATGTGATGTGCGTTTTTCATCGATTTATTTTTATATGGCATCCAAGCCATTTTTGTAATTCGATTAGAAATCCTTACATAGAAACATTATTACAATGCATTGTGAAGGCCTATCTCATAAAACAGTAGACTATATACTATAATATAAACAATAGTCTTATATTGCCTGACTAAACAATAGCCCATCGTTTATTGTGAGAGGTTCCTTTTGTCACTTTCAATATTATTTACTCTGACATTTTTGGCATTTACAAAAAGAGGACATGGAGTCATTGAAATTGAATATCATTTATCATTTAATATCAAAGTTTATGTAATTATAAATCTTTATAAAACAACTCTTTAATGTACCTACACACGGAAAAAAGTATTTAGTATAAATTACTGGCTAAACCAGTAACGCTTACTGATGGGTACACAGTACCGTGGCTTTTCGTCCAACGAAATAGTTCCAATTACTATATTTATAGTAGGATTTATTTTTTCACATTGTAAGACCTGCGATTTGAGCCAGTAGAAAAAACAATTTCAAATTGTAATATGGAATTTTACAGTTTCAAATCGTTTTCTCCACCAGCTCAGATAGTAAATCCTACCAAAAATAGTAATTCGAACTACTTCGTTGGACGAAAAGCCGTGGTATTGGTTCAGCCAGTAATTCTCACCAGGTACTTTTTTCCGTGCAGAAGAAAAGATGAGTAGATAATATATTTTTTTCTTTAGGCTTTTTTCACTTCACTTTCGTAGAATTAAGGGGTACTTTCGTACAAGTTGTATGGGCATTTATTTTTAAAAATGAAATCTTTGGTCTTTAAGTTATTCACGAAAGCAGTTTACATCACCTCGGTCAGAGGATTACGATTCTTTTGAAAGCTAAAGGATTTTAGAATTTTTAGTTTAAGGGTGGGAATCAGCTACCTCAAAAAATTTGTTTCGAAATCTTCGAAAATTAGACAAATCTTTTTCATAAAGTACCGTAAAGGTACACAGAGTAGATTATTTTTCCTTTTATTTTCATTTTTAGTAACCTTGAGTATCTTCGATAAATGAGTTGTAGTGGGCTAGGTTTCGGTAGGTTTCGGTAGGTCTGGGTTTTGGGATCAGCTTTCTTTGATCGAATTCTCAATGTTCGTGTAGTTGCGCGAGCTCAACGATCTCGCGGGGTTAGCGACCGTGAAAGTACTCGATCCCTGCAAGTGGGCCGGCTATTTTTCAAAATCGCTGTGACGATCGCGTGCGCCCACAATCGACCTACATCCACGAGGTCGATGAGCCAGAGTCAGAGCCCTCCACGGTTTCCTCGTTCTCTTTTCTCACCTTCTTTCTCGCGAGGCGAGGCGAGGCAGCCGCCTCGCGAGATCCCAACCGAAAGAAAGTGCTGCGGTCTGTTTGCCCCCTCCTATATATTTGCCTTTTCCTTAAATTCACATTCAGTACATTCACGTAAAACCACCCCCGACCCCTCTCCTTTCACACCCCAAGACATGACCAATTTGGTGAATCTGGAGTCAAGGACGTCCAAAGATCCTTGAGTTGGAAGAAAGTTGTTGTGTAAAAGATTTTATTTTATTTCTCCGAAATTACAGGATTTATTTCAAAGAATCTTTAAGCTGCAGGTGTAGCAAAATTTTATTGTAATCAAACTTAAATTCGATAATTGAGAAAATATGTAAACATGCAAAAGTTTTCCAAATGGTGGCTCTCTTCAGTGCCAATAATAATAAATTAATTTTTCTGGAATATACTGGGCAACACATAATTAATAAGTAATTACTTTAGATTTTTTTGTTCTTGATCAAAATTCTATCATCAATTATTATCAAATAATCAATTAATTTTTATATTTGATAACTCAGTGGTAGAGTACTCGACCGGTAATCGAGAGGTCCTGGGTTCGCCCCCAGCACAGACGAAAGCGTTTATTTTTTCACAGATATTTGCATATTTGAAAAAATTATTTAAATGAACTTCGAATATCCTCGAGCATTTAAAGTTAACATCTAATTAAAATAAAAAGAACTCGGATACAACCGAGAAAGACTTGATTTAACATCACAATCAATATCATAGACCCCAAAGGCACAAAGTCATCGGTCTTAGTTGAAGTGGATTTCAAATTCTTGGATGCAATAAAATTCGTAACCTTTATTTTGATACATCTATAAATTATTGATAATATCTTTGCACGTTGAATGTATTCCAAGCTCGATGTTCAAATTTTTTAAAGTTTTTAATCATCGTTGCATGCTAGAAAGCGTTCCATTTTCAGTGCAAACTCGAAAGTGGTGATGATTCTGTGTTTGCAATTTGAAGTTGTAAATATTTTAATCAACTTAAGAACCCCGGTGATTCCAATTACTCCAATTCCAAATACCGCAAACTCCAAACTTTGAAGATCCAAAATCGGATTTGTTTTTAAATTTGAAAAAATTTGAAAATTCATTTAGCACCAAATGAAAGACTAAACACATTAAAAGTTTGTTTTCTGACATTTCTATGAAAAATTTTATCGGAACACCAGGGGAAGAAATGTAATTTTTTTCGACGTTTGTTCACGATTTTTTGGCTGTATTACATCAAATCTAACGAAACTACATTATGCTTTATAGCATCTTCCAGCTTCCACGGATGCATGCATTCTTTCGCGTTCATGAACCAGGGAATCGGACCTGAATCTTCTTGACTCGCGATTTTTCTCTCCGCGGACGATGTTCGCTTTCTAGTTTCTACTCTCGCGCGAAAAACTGAGATCTGGGAGAGCGATCGAGCAAGAGTGACGATAAAAATGAGAGGAAAAAAAATATGTAAACCACGCCGATGGCAACGTACGCGATCGCTGACAACATCTTCTCTATTACGCGTAAAGTCGGCCAGATATAAATAAAAGTCACAGTTTTGTTGTACCTCGGTGCGCTCCACTTGCAGCACTTTCATAACAGAAAGAGAGAAAGATACGAGAGAGTTGTATGTGATGAGGGAGGGAGGAAGGTAGATCAACTGGGAGGGCAAGGGGAAAAGGAATGATGTACCTTTGATGATGAGGCGAAGGGGGAAAGAGAGAGAACGAGAGAATTTCTTTTTCTTCTTGTAGTAACTTCAATTCGATTGGGAAAAGCGATTATCTGTCGAGAGGATCGTTTCTTTCCATCTTGATGTATGCAAAGAGGTGAAAGAGAAAGAAGAATGGGAAGTTCAGTTTCAGGTCGTACTTTTCATTCATTCTTCAGCAATAACAAAAATGTACTTTAAAAAAATTTGTAATGCCACGTTTATTTACTGCACCTCAAATCTTTTAAAAGTGAACAATTTTTTGAGGACAGGTTTATAATTTTTATATTTTAAATATTTTACATACATGATATTTATATCTTGACATCTCAATTGATCAGAAAGATACCAATGTTTCTTATAAGAAAATATTTTGAGTATCAAGAAATGCAGTACACAGTGTAGTTGTAAAAGGAAGAATTTGAGGTTCAGTTTCAGACTAGTTTTCATGAATTCTTCAACAATAATAGAATATGCTTTGTAAAAAATGTATACCTATGCAGTTTTTGTGTAAGAATTTTTTTTTATTTGTAATTCAAAATTAATTTATTTCACCTCAAATCGCTTCAAATTTCATTTAATAGTCGATATAATGGAAAGATCTTTTGAGCGGAAATTTATAATTCGGACATTTGATATTTATATTTGATTTACTTGGTATTACAGTTCCTAACCTCAATACCAATTTTTCAATAAGAAATTATTTTTATTATCACGAAATGTAGTACAGAAGTAGGCGTAAAGGGAAGAATAGGCTCCATGTAACGGTTATTGACGTTCGTGGGTGTCGCACTGCAGAAACTTTCGTGCTATTGCAGTCGGCAGGAATCGGATTTTTTTCAGTTGTATAATGCTGCCAAAAATTATTTTTCTTATTCTCAATAATTATTTTTTATTTTCTTTGATTCTACTATCTTCAAAAATTGTAAGGCAACAAGTACATTTTTAGAAAGTGATAATGCAACCAAAATTTTTATTTCTATATAGGGTAAACGCACCGGTGGACGGACAATGATTCTATGTTCGGACACCACTTTTGGAAATTTATAAATAAAAAAGTATTACATGTTGCGATCTGTCAAAAAAAGGTTAGAAAATAAATTCCAATCTCTTTCATATGACTGAACTTTTATAACATTATGTATAACAATTTTATTCAGAGAAAATAAATATTCGTCCGACCACTGATACAGCGTATACGGAGACCAATGCACTCACCCTATATGAATTGGAATTGAACCATTGTTAGCGAAAACTTAATTTTCATAAAAATGTTACTTGTGTATCTTTATACTTTGGACGACACAATAAAAAAATACAATAGATCAGAATACATGTCACGATCAGAGCGAGAAGTCCTTAGAATCTTAGATCGTTACCTCGACCAAGATTAAGATCTATAAAATCGATGCTATCGTCACATGGTTAAAATTGACAAGTACAGAAATCTCAGTAGTATTAGATACTGATTGTTGTATGGAAGAATACAATCATTTTAGATGACGATAGCGACCACGACCAAGACCGCGACCACAATCGAGCGAATGTGGATCATTGTCACGCTTGTCGTCTTGTCGATAAATATGCAACGTTGGAAACAAGATGACATCGACCGTCGATGTTCAGTGATTCTCCACTTTTTATGTGTCTGGAAAAGTTGAAATTTTCCAGAATATTAAAAATATTTGGCTATGCAAACAAAAAATAATACAATTGTATATTCAAAATTCATTCAAATATTTTTATTTCATTGCTTCGCCATAGCTGTTTATTATTTAAATATCAATTTATTGATTGGAACTCAATTTTCAAAGCTGGCTGGTAATAATGTAAATGTCAAAACTCCGATAATTTTTTCATTTCTCTTGTCTGAGCATTAATATTAAAGCATTTTTTGATAAGAATGAAGTAAAGATATTTTTCTTCATAATTTATGCCAGTTGCATGTAGGCCACCAAGATAAGAATTAAAAAAAGTTAAATGTTACATGAGAATTGATGTTCCATTTTGAAAATTAAATTTGATAAGGGGTTAATTGATTTAAAAGAATAATAAGAATTATTGGGATTGTAATTTGAAATAAAGGATCTGCAAGTTCATTTTCATGACATTTTCAGTCCTTTTTTGTGTGAAATTCTTGAAATTTAGTAATTTTAATTTTATAGAAAACTCAAATATCAATAATTTCATTTTGAAAATTAAAAATTTCAAATGAAAATTTCAGTGCAAACATTTCTTATATTCTTTTTTACCTGTGATTTATATTGGATTGTTTTTCCTATTTGGCTTGAAAATTATGCACAAGTATGTTTTTCACTATTTACAGTGCTCTTGACCGAAATATAAATAAATAATCTTGCTTCTGTAATATATCCTCTGCAGTCATAAAATTCCACACGTCAAAAGGCAATATAGGTAAATGCAAAAATTCCTATTTTGCATTTGCTCATTATCAGGTTTTGAAGT
>JBAGKK010025213.1:0-11246 GCA_037177015.1 Euceroptres primus | reverse complement strand
CCCCAGTACTATTTTTGCATCGTACGACGAGAACCTATCATAGACTTGTTCAACCGTTTCATAGTATAAGTCTTTAACATTATCGATTTCATTTTTGTCTGTTGTTTCGGTCGGGCAGTGCATTAGTAGTAGTATTAGTTTATTTATTAGTTTTTATTTATTTTTTCACTTTTCAATGGGTGCGTTGAATATTTTACACTATTGGTCAGAATTGTGGGAACATCTGTTTTTCGATAATTGGCTACATCCTCTTAATTTTAACTTTAAAAAGATTTTTTTTCTTGAATAGGATGAAAGCTATTAAAATTCTCTAAAAAATGAGCCCAAGATGAAGCCATTTTGTCAAGATGGCGGTTGTGATGGGTTGACATGTGAAGTTGCTCCGTCGTTTGTTGCGGATATATTTATCTGTAAGGATTGTTCCTGAATGGATTGTGAATTATTTCGTGACTTTTGTGATTAGCTACTTGTGGGAGTTTGTGAACATCGCAAATTTTAGAAGGATCTGTCTTTTTACAGTGAAATCTTGAGAGATTGTGATGGGCTGCTTCTGCTTTGGGCCTAAATCGGCGCGTGGTATATAAAACTCCGGCAGTGCCTACATCCCATAAATTCTGATCAGCACACATGTGCCTCGTATGTGTGTACGACTACTTCTCCTGCTTGGAGTCGAGAGGCAAGCTCCCTCTTGACTAATGATAACTCCTCCAATTGAGCTTTTGTTCTGTCGGGTGATATCCATACTGATTTCAGTTGATTCTGCCGACATCCTTAATGTTGCCGGTACTCTTTTTCGCATTGTGAAACGAGCGAAGGGGCGCATGCGCTGCTTCCGATGAGACACATATCAACTTCACCGGCCGAGGCCTTGTTTGTGCCTGCGAGAAAACACCAAGTCTGTATGCACGAATGTTAATTAACATGCTATGTGGAACTATTCCAGACAAAAGCTCGGAAACTGTGGACATGGGGACTTCTTTACTACTGGAGCCATCATCGTTACTTTTTTCGGGCAGGCCAAAAATAATTAAGTTATTTTTCCTAGAGAATCTCTGCCCCATTTCAGAGAGGCGTTGACGAGTAAGTGATGGGTGGTTGGGAGGTATCTAGAGATCTTAAGTTGTTAATTGTACCTTCAGTAGCATCCATCCTGGCCGTTAAGTCAACAACTCGCTTTTCTGTGTCGTTTCGTCAAGGGATTCCAACTGTCACAAAAGTGAGACAGCATACGAACGTAACGTCAACAAACGTCACCTCAAGCAAGTAGCATCACGTGACTCTTTGGGCGCTTTCAATCCTCCTCTGCCTCAATATGCAAGACGATCAGCACCAGTAATTCTCCGATCTCACTCTACTACCAGAACATCAGGGGCGTATGTACTAAATCAAGTCTGTAACCTACATAATTGGCGTTTTTTACATTCCTCCTAACGCCAATTTACAAAAGTGTATTGATTTTAGCACTATTTGTGAGAAGGTTCTATGCTCATTTCCAGGTTCGACCGTCTATATTTTTGGTGACTTCAACATGCCCTATGCGACATGGAATTTAAACTCCGACCAGGGTCCCAGCTGTATTCCGAAAATAGGCTCTTTTCAGCTGCATGTTGACATCTCGTTTACTGTTTCTGATGTCTTTAACTATTTAAATCTCACACAAATTAACAATAACTGCAATGTGCATACGTCTTTATTAGACTTATTATTTACTAACAGTACTCTCGATGCCCTACATGTAGCTGTGGATCCATTACTACCCATAGACAACTATCACCCTCCCCTCACACTTGATCTTAGTGAGGTCTTCGTAGATAGTGATTTCAACCGACTTACATCTCACTTCGTCCGTTTTAACTCTAAAGAAGCTAATACCGCGGCAATTAGTCACTTTCTAAATGAGGTTGGCTGTGATTACCTCCTAGCTCTATCTTCAGTTGATGAGGGTATTGGCACTCTGTACACATATATTTTCACCGCTAATAATTACTTCGTACCCATCAAAATTGTTAAACCTTCCTCCTACCCCCCTTGGTTCGATAGTAATTTGAAACAGTCTGTCATTGCTAAAAAATTGCTCACGCTAATTATAAACAATCTCGCAATCTATGCGATTACCAGCAATTCTCAAATCTTCGAGCGCAATGTAAGAAGCTTTTTGACACCCGTTATAAATCCTTTCTCGCGAATACCGAAAACGCTATTATATCTAATCCCAAGTCCTTTTGGAACTACGTGCATGCTATTAGAACAGATAATAACTTCCCTAACGATATGTTTTTTAACGACGAACACGGGAGCACTAGCGAAGGTATAGCTGAGCTTTTTTCTTAATATTTCAAATCCGTTTATAAAGAACCGATCTCCAGCAATGTCCATTTTAGTCAAACCGATGCTATAGACCTCTCTAATATAAAAATTAGTAGGGGCGAAATCTTGATCAAGCTTTCTAAATTGGACCCAAATAAAGGGGCCGGACCCGATGGTATACCCCCCTCTCTTCTGAAGTCGTGTCGCTCCGCGCTTATTAATCCACTGTACCTTATCTTCAGCAAATCAATTTCAAGTGGGTTCTTCCCCCAGGAGTGGAATAAAGGTTCAGTTGTTAACATCTTTAAATCGGGTAACCGTAGGGATGTAAAAAACTACAGACCAATAACCATACTCAATTCCATAGCCAAAGTTTTTGAGAGCATTATTTTTGACCAACTTTACCTGGCCTCTAGTAAAATCATTATAGAGGAGCAGCACGGCTTCATGAGAAAGAAATCTGCGGTTACAAATCTTTGTATCTATACGCATTACTTGTCGCAGAAGCTTGAATCGGGCTCTCAAGTTGACGTAGTGTATATCGACTTTTTCAAGGCGTTTGACACTGTTGACCTCGGCATTCCAGTGGCAAAGCTCGGAGCTCTTGGGATTACCTCTAACTTACTTTCATGGCTTTCTAGCTATTTAGGTGGTAGATACCAATCAGTAGGTATTAATGGGAATTTAGTAAGTAAAGTAAAGTGTTTCTCGCCTCGTCTGGGGTATCTCAGGGCTCGCACCTGGGACTTCTCTTGTTCCTCCTACTTGTTAACGACATCGGCTCAGTTATTAAATTTTGTTTTTTATTGCTTTTCGCTGATGACTTTCAGTTTTACAAAGAAATACACTCCCATCTGGATTGCATTGGTCTGCAGGACGACCTCGATTGGTTGCAGGACTGGCGTATTCTAAATGGAATGCAACTCAACATTAAAAAATGTGTAATTGAGACCCTGGATAGGGTCTCAAAGTTGCGCGACCTGGGGATATTCCTTGATGAGACATTATCCTACGACGATCAGGTTTCTGCCGCTGCAAACAAATCCCTTAGTTCTCTGGGCTTTGTCGCTAGTAATGCTTCCCAACTCAGAAACCCTCTTACGCTAAAAGTTCTCTACTTTTCATTAGTACGACCGCATATAGAATATGCATCTGTCATCTGGTCACCGCAATATGCCGTTCACAAAATCAGACTTGAGCGTATACAAAATTGATGCCTTCGTTTCGCGGCTAGGCATGGCCATGAATAGACGCGACCATGTTTATGAGCGCTACTCAATATTCCAAAAATCTGTTCTAGATTCTTATTTGCTGATTTACGATTCTTATATAATATCTTGAACAATGCTATCGACAGTCCTACTCTGCTTTCAAAATTCAAATTAAAAGCACTTGCGAAATCTCTACGATCTAAACTACTTTTTTATGTACCTCATCGGAGGTATGTATGTATGTACCAACTACGGAGCGAATTACGCGATGTCAAGGATCTGTCAAGAAACTAATTCTATTATTGTAAAGTCTAACAACGAAATTGACTTTTTCAAAACGTCTGCGACTCATTTTAGCAATTTGCTGCGCAATTCAATAAGTAATCGCGGCCATTACAATCGTTCAGCAGATTTAGATTTAAGTTCGGTTTTCACTTAGCTCATAATTGGATTTATATTAAAGGGTTATGCCCGTGCACTGTTATTAATAAAAAAATAAATGAGAGTTTTTTGGAATATATTTGAAAAATAGTACAAATTGCAATGTTTTGTTGAATCTCAAATAATATCTGTAATAATAAACATTTTTCCATGTTATTGGGCTGATTTTAAAGCTAAATTTCTATAGAATCGCACCAGCTAATCGTGGGTCTATGGGGTTAACCGGTTAACCGGTTTTCAAATCGGTCTTTTCGATCAACAATCAACAATTGTTTTAAAATGTCATATTACGTTTCAGTTTTCCAAACAAAGCCCAAGGGGATATTAACTCCAGAAATCATACTAGGAAATCTCATTCTATCTCTGTTGTTTTTCTATTTCTGCCTCCCACTAAATGGCAATCGATGAAAATCAGAGGAATTCAGGGCAGTCGATTTTCCAGTGAATATCCCCTCGATAAAGCCAGGTTATTGTTTTCTGGTTAACCGATTTTGAAACCGGCTACTAATTATCAAATTTTTGAAAAACCGGTTTATTGTTTTTCAGTTAATCAGTTCTCAAATCGGTTTTTTTTATAACCGTTATCTTTATAAAAGTTTTTGAAAAATTGGTTTATTTTTTTCGGTTATATCAGTATGATCGGTCTTTAGTAAAAATCTTTAGGTTAATCTAGTTATGTACATGGAAAAAGCATAAGTGGGAGTTTTCTATAAGCGTATTTTTGTACTAGGTACTTAAGGTTTGGTAGCCTTTAATGGATCAGCGTTGTAATAAATAAAATGTAATCAAATTTAATGTATTTTAATTCTAACCTCGAAACGAATTATGAAACAAAATACATACTGATTCTAAGCTTAAGTTTCGGTTTTTTTTAAATACCTAAAACGCTCTAGGAATATAAAGAAATGACCTGAAAATGTTGTAATTTCCTGAATAAACCAGAAATTTAAAGAAAAGGTAATACATAAATGGAAGACTTTCCTAAACTCCGGCATTTAGCTAATTCCTCAGATTTGTAACTAAGACCCTGATTCTTCTAAATCCCTACGACATATATAAATCGAAATATTCTAATTATGTAAGTCTGATTATATAAGTCTAATTATATAAGTCTAATTATATAGGTCCTAAATCAATCACTGGCAAAATCATTACTTTTATAATGTATGAAAAAACGGTTTTTACTCGAAACAAATAAACTGACCTGTAATATTAATACATTTTATTGAATGTGAAGAAAATTTTGATCATTTATGTGCATACTCAGTGCTTCCTCTATGAGAAAAGCAAATATATTTGCTAATTGATCATAATGAAATAGCAAATTGCTCATGAAATGTGAACCAAAATAATGCACCCGAAATCGAATTCACAGCTAGTTTTAGTATTTTTTTTAGTATTTCGGTTTCCCCCGTTTTTAACTATATAAGAGGTTATTCGGTTATATAGTTACATTTAACTGGTTATTCGGTTATACAGTTTAACCGGTTATTCGGTTATAACCGAAAAACTGCTTGTACAGTTAAAAACCGTTTACGCTTTTTGTACCGAAAACTGGAAACTAAACCGGTTATTTCATAAACCTGAAACCGGTTCGAGATTTCCATAACGGCCCAGGTTTAGCCAATCACCATTATTGTGCATTAGAGTGTCCCAAAAATACATTGTAAACAAATTTGGAATTTTTATAGGGAAACCAGCCTAATCTATTAGGTTCCCGAAAAAAATGAACACGTATTTGTTTGGAAATACGTTGACATTTGATGGTGCCTCATTGGCACCATCAATAATATGTACAAATATAATATGTACAACAGATGCTCTTAGGCTCATTTTAAAGCTATTTTTTTACAGTATCGCAACAGCTTACAAGCGTACGTGTATATGTTTAATATATTTACAAAAATTATCTGCCGTCGGATAATTGTAGTTTTCAGTTATTTGCAGCGTTTTTATCCAGCTTCAGATAAATAATATCTTTGGGATTTACTGTGAAATGATGTAGATGGACGAACACAAATAAATATTCTTATGTTATTATGTATCTGTATTATTTTTCTCTCTTTCTAATAAGAGTCTGTATTTCGCTCCTTAATTTAACACCTCCAGTCTATCTAAAAAGAGGCCCCCCCCCCCCATCTTTGAGCTTCTAATCCTCCTAATCCGTCCCTTGCAGAGTCTTGGCGCAACTAACCTATGGCTCACGACCTACCTGAGGGGGATTGGCGCAACTAACCTCCTCCGTTTTTGAAAATCCACAATAAAACGCCAATCTGTATAATAAAGTAGAAAAGAACCACGGTTCTCTTAAGAATTCATCAAGGAATGAGACCCAATAATCATTTTAGAAATTAAACCCCCCTAAGGTCCTTTTATAGGGCCCCAAAAATCACCCCCATAAGTAACGAATGAGAGTTTTACGACAAATTGACTTTTATCCCTCCTTTCGTCAATTTTTTTATAAATCATAATTATTTGGCGAATTGAAACGTAATATGACATTTTTAAACAATTGTTTATTGTTTAAACAATGTTTATTTATTTAAACAATTTTTTTCAAAGCGTACCTGAAATTATGGCATATTCTGGAGGCTGAGTTATTTAATAAATATTAAGCACTAATTTATTTATTCTTAAATTTTCTTAATTGTTTAAACAATGTTTCATTGTAGTCACGTAACTTTCATCAGGAAATAGCTGGAAGAAAATAGTTTTTTCTAATTTTTGCAACTTATTCGATTATTATCAACAATTCTAAAATATTTTTAACCTACTTCTAATTGCTTAAACAATTACCATTTATTTAAATAATTTTTTCTCAAAGTCTGCTGGAAATTATGTCAGATTCTAAACGCCATGAATTATTTAATAAGTATTAAGTACTAGTTTATTTATTTCAGTGGTTTCTACATTGTTTAAACAATTATTCATTGTTGTTACTTTCATCAGGAAATAGCTGCAACAAAAAAGTTTTTTCAAATTTTCGCAAATAATTTGAGTATCAACTATTCAAAAATATTTTCAATATACTTCTAATTGTTTAAACAATTTGCATTTATTTAAATAATTTTTAAATTTTAAATGTATTAAACTGTTGCCATTCGCTGGAAAAACTATTTTGTTGCAGCTATGTCCTGATGAAAGTTATAACAATGAAGGATTGTTTAAACAATTTAGAAACCGCTGAAATAAATAAATTAGTACTCAATACTTATTAAATAACTTACAGCGTTCAGAATCTGACATAATTTCAAGCAGACTTAGAGAAAAAAATTGTTTAAACAAATGATAATTGTTTAAACAATTAGAAGTAGGTTGAAAATATTTTAGAATGGTTTAATAGTTAATATTAATATTAATAGTTATATTAATATTAATATTAATAGTTATTAATATTAATAGTTAATATTAATATTTAATAGTTATAATAATCCAATTAGTTGCAAAAATTAGAAAAAACTATTTTGTTCCCACTATGTCCTGATGAATGTTACGTTTCAACAATGAAACACTGTTTAAACAATTTAGAAATCTTCAAAATAAATTAATTAGTGCTTTATATGTATTGAATAACTCATAGCCTCCAAAATATGCCATAATTTCAGACAGACTTTGAAAAAAAATTGTTTAAATAAATAAACATTTTTTTGAAATATTTTTTTTTAATAAAAAGGACCTGCATTTCGGCCAACTTTATGTGTCGTCTTAAAGCTAACGTGATGCGTAGTGCGTAAACCCTACTCGTCAATTCGTTTGGCGTAGAGTTTTCATTGGTGAATTCATTTGGCACCGAGGATTTTGGCGCCGATAGATACTGAAATAGATACTGAACCATCATGATCGATTCTATCTCGAGAGCAGCAGACGACAATTTTGACAGTTCCGCGGGAGTTTCAAGATGAATTTGAAATTTACATTTTATAAATTAACAAATATATTGAAAAAATGTCGCAGTTATTAAATAATCTTTTGGAAATATTAGTTGATGTAAAACTATTTTCAATAAAATTTTGATAAATTTCAGTTTAATATACATACTATATATAAAACTAAGGCATATATACTAAATATATAGGTATACTAAGGTTATTTCGAATTAAAAATGGCAATTCCGAAATGTAAAAATTATGGTATATCGTTGTTCGGGAAAATAAAAATTAGGACAAATGATAATTCGAAAAAAAAAGTTTAAGTACATTGACAACTCTGATAAATAAAAATTATAGTAAATACTTTTTCGGTCAAATGAATTTAGGTTTTTTTCAACAGGCAAAACTACAGAAAAATGACAGAAAAAATGACAGGAAGTCAATTCATAAGGGTGGCAATCTTTACGTATTTTCTTAGAAGAACAATGCCTAAATAAAATTTTTAAAAATTTTGTTTACACAGAATTATTAATTCGAAAACAATATTTTCCAGAGACAATAAGTTTAGTTTAGAAGTAATTAACAATAAATATTTTAAAAGTTTCTATTTATTTAAAAAATTTATTCATTCGACTTTTATTATTATTTTCCTACAGATGAGATATCTTCGAATTTTTACAACTTTTTTTGTTCCGACTTTAACATGCAAGAAATGTTCCGACTACAACATGCAAGAAAAAAATAGCACAATATGATGAAATGTTAATGCGAGTCTATAGAAGTGTACCTTTAAAATGAGCCCCAGAAAATTGAAAAACGTTTATTATTTCAGAGGTTATTTAAAATTTAAGAAAATATTGAAATTTGCACTATTTTTGAAATGTGTTCTTAAAATATGGCAAAATGACTTCATCTTGTGCTAATTTCTTACAGAATTTTGATAGTTTTTAACATATTGAAGGTAATAAATTTTATCTCTGATATAATTAAAATTAAGAAAACTTAAGCAATCCTCCAAAAAGAGGTGGTCAATCAAGTGATAAGTATTCCCCGCAATTTATATATTTTTAAAAAACTTTTTAGTGTACAATTTGGCCCTTAAAACTCGAATCTACAAAATCGGGGCTTTAAGAGCTCTAAATACCTCCTTCAAAATTTTTTTATTCTGTAAAAGACGAAGAGCTATTAGTATTAGTTAAAATGAAGTCGTCAAAACGACTTGAGCGAACTCTAAAAATTTTCTTAATAATCTGTAAAAAAATACAGAATAACTTTAAGAAATTTCTGCTTCAGAGTTTTAGAAAATCAAAAAATCGGGATTCTGCTAAGCACCCGTTACAGCACATGCTGTTGACTAATTTATGTTCTGTTTAGTGAACGGCCGAATTTTAGAAAAGCTTGACGATATAATGTTAATGATGTATCATTTCATTAGTAATAGTTTTGAATCTGAAACAATATCATTTCATGCTACACTCTCTACTCGAATTTTTATGAAACATTAGACACTTAATTTATACCAGCTCTCAAATTGGTGTGACCTTCCTGTTGTCCCGCTCTCTTATTAGCTTATTAGCTTATTTATTAGCTTATTAGCTTACGGACAGGGCCGTTGAGATGGGGGTGGGAAAGGGTGGAAACCCCTCGGGCTCAGGTTTTTCGAGGGGGCCCGGAAATTCGGAAAATTTTAAAAATTTTCCAATTTTTTATCGTCAGAATATAAAAAAAAATATTTTGCGAGAAAACATTTCGTATGTGATGTTTTTATTCCATGTATATGGGCCCGTTACTTTGCAGTCCTGGGTCCGAATTTCCTCTCGACGGCCCTGCTTACGGAGCCTACATCTGGTATAATTTTTACGAACAATTCTAAATATTTTCGAGCGTGTTTGTGTAACTTTTCTGCTTTCCTTTTCCCTCGTTCCATACCATGAAAAGTTAAACAAGTGTATTTATTTATATTGTCATTTACAGTCGAGATAAGTTTTTGTAATGCCGTTCACTATATGTCTCACCTTTAATATGCTATAGTTCTTTATTCTTCTGTATTCCTTTAAGTAGGAAGTATTGAAACATGTCTCTTCCTGAAAAATATATATTTTCTGGTGTAGGGCTTGATCCCAACAATAGGCGTAGGCTGGTTCTTTTGTTCACGTTTTCGTCAAGTACAAAATTAAATCTTGTAACGAGCCATAATCTTGGAAAATTTTATATTTTCCATTTTTGTTCACTTCCAAAGGAATTGTCTAAAATATGATATTGAAATTTTTCAGTAGTTGAAACAAAGGAAGAAAAAGTTCTCACCATCGAAGGTAAAATTCTACCTATTTACCAGGAGAACTTACTGTTTAAGAAACAAGAGAATGGAGCTTGTTCCATTTGCTCCAGTGGTCTGGATGTTAAGCATACGGTAATTTTGACAAAATTTTTCTTATTAATTTATATATCAATACCTTCATGCTATTCTTTCCTATCTTGCGTTGTCGCTGGAAACTCACCTATCTCATTTTAGAGATTGTACAGATAGTACTTTTAGTACATATTCGCGGCTCCAAACATTAGCTTCAAAATGAGATTGGACAGACTTACAGCGTTATCGCAAGATAGGAGAGTATAGCATGGAGGTACCGACATCAGATAAGGCTCATTTAAAATATAGTTCAAAAACATTAGTCTTCGACCTGTCACTTCTAAAAATTGATTCGTCTTTGCTTCCATAATTTGAAGCTAGTAATTTTAGTGGTACCGTAAACTACGCACGCATAGTCTGAACCAATTTTATCTAAAAAGAGTTTGGCCATTCCAGTTTTTTCTGAATATTTTGGGGATACCTCACGAGTACCTAGAAAATAAGGTCAGATCGACTTGTACTACTTTTATGCAACCAAAGACTGTTAGCAACCGAGATCCTCTTTGTAACCAAAATAGTTTACGTTTTGTGCTACATTTAGCCTTATAAAAAGTGAAGGGCCCAAGCATTCACCAGTTCAGTTCACCAATTCAAAATCCAGTGCATCAGTCCGTGGGTGTCCATCTCCGGAATTAAGAACATAGTTCAGTTCAGTTTTCTTCGAAGTTCAACGACAAAGTACTTTCACTCGCCCCGCGGAAGTGCAGTAATTACAAGTGACAATCTACCTATAAGTATCAACCACCCTACAAATCTTCAAGTTATACTTCTGCTTGTGAGTCTAACCTTGTGCAAGCAGTCTATTTACAATTGTGGATTCAACTTCGGTCTACCTTGAACTTGCTATCTGAGTCCAAGCCTGGACTTAGATTCCAACCAACTTATAAACTTATAAACTAATTTCGGTAAGTTTTTAATGTGCAATCTACTAAGCAGGGATCCGAACGAAACTTTTGTTTCGTTTCGTTACGTTTCTTAAAGACGGAACAGAACTTTTGTTTCTTTTCG
>JBAGKK010025194.1:0-11247 GCA_037177015.1 Euceroptres primus | reverse complement strand
AATTATCACAATACACTAGCTCTTTCGACACGCACTCAGCCTATCTCCAACTTCCACCTTTTTTACTCAAAAACCGGTTCTCTACCGCACCTCACACACAACACGTCTGCCTCGACTCACCCAGAACCGGAACCACTAGAAAATATATTTACACTTTAAAATATATTTATAACATCTGAAAGTTTTTGACTTCTAAAAATACACTAGGAAAAAAGTTTATAAGTCTATGTAATAAAAAACAAAAATATAGCTTGCTTTCCAAAAAGTTATTTTCGTATTTTATCAAATTATCTTTTTCCAAATGACATTAAAAAATCTTTTCAACTTTTGATGGCTGAAATAGAAACTTTTGATAGTAAAATTCACTTTTAAAAAACTTCGCAAGTCTAGAGCATCGAAAAAAGGAATTATTCCTTCCGCTATCCACTTTTCCGGTATATTTTTATTAACGGAAAATACTCAGGTGTTTAAAAATATTATCAAAGCCAAGTAAAAAAAAATTCCAAAAAATACAAGAATAATTACTTTTAAAACTTGCTGCCTCCCTTTTTTCGATTCTCTAGACTTGCGAAGTATTTTTAGTGTATTTTTACTATTAAAAAACCCTCGGAAGATGAAAAGATTTTTTAATGCCATTTGAAAAAAGATAATTTGAAAAAGTACAAAAATGACTTCAGAAGTTATAAATATTTTTTTAACTCAGCTGAAAAAAGATAATTTAAAAAAACATAAAACTCCGTTCTTTTTAAAATTTACTGTGTTTACATTTATAATTTCCCATCAGGTTCATCAAATATTTTGCTAGTTTACTTTTACTAGTAGAATAGCCTCAAATACCTGAAAAATTCTTTCATCGTTCCTGTAGATTTTAAAATTGTTTTTTGAAAACAATTTTTTTTAAAACAATTTATATTAAACATAAATTACTTTCTATAGAACGTTCATTAAAAGGGTATACAAATTTCGAGAGACGGCTAAGACTTCCAAAAACGTAAAAAAAATTGGCACATACAAAAATATAAAACCTATGAAAATAAGAATTTTTTCAAACACATTTTGCTAACGCGCGCAATCAGAAGGCGTTCATCAATCGGCATCAAATTAATTATACTTTTTTGACACAGTGTGTGTAAAATGCGTTTTTACACACCCATATTAGTACGTAAAACGACTTATTACACATCCATTAATATGGGTGTGTTAAAAACGCATTTTACGCACACTGTGTCAAAAAATATCGTATGCAAATCGTGCATACGGTTTTACCCACTTATGGTGATCGCGTGTGTAAAACTGCATTTTACGCACATGTTGCATAATATACTAATTATACCACTCTAACCTCAAAATCTCAACTTTGACATGATTTTCCGGCTTTTGTGGTATAAAATACTGTTCGATACTTGTGTGAAAGATGATTTTTAGCGCACTTGACTTTTCTCACTCGCTTCGCTCGTGCGAAAAACGTCTCGTGCACTAAATAATCACCTCTTACACACGTATCAAAATGTACTATTTCAGGGTCCCAATACACTACTTTTCCACCCTAGTTTCAATTTCGATTTCCAAAATTTTGTTTTTTCGACCTACCCTAACCTTCTTTCCTGATGAATTGTTTCTTCACACTGGAATTGTAAATATAAAACGAGATTTCGAATTATATTTTCTAATTTTGAGGGCAGATTTTATCGCGCCTTGTCAACTTTTTAAATATTCCTTAATCCTTGTTATTTCTAAAAAAATTCAATTGTTAAAAAATATTTTTTATCACTGAGAGGCTATTACTGGGCAATCGACTGCCATGAATTCCTCTGATTTCCATCGATTGCCAGTGAGTGGAAGGGAGGCAGAAATAGAAAAACAATTGAAAAACAAGAGAGATAGATTGAGATTTCCGAGTATTATGATTTCTGGAGTGAATATCCCCTGGTTTACCTCAAAAATAATTTTCTTAAATTATTTTTATTTCATAAATTATTTTTCATAATTATTTTTATTTCGTAAATTATTTTTCATAATTATTTTTATTAAAATAAAATAGAACACAATATTCTTTTGCCAATTTTTAATTTTAATTGGAACAGGATTATAAATCGAAGTTGAGTTTCGATGCACTTTGGACGTCCTCTTTTGATAAAAATTGGCAGATTTGAAAGACAATAAATTCATGCATTCTCAACACGTCATTCTTGGCAACGCGCATGAATTTGAAATGGCAGTGAAGAGGAGTAGGTACCTAACATACAAACTTTTGAGAGCTCGCAGACGGATCAACAAAGTCTTTTGAAGAGAGGGCGCCGGTTTATGCCGGTTTTTTCAGAAGCGTTTTCATGAAAATTTCAAGAGCTTTACACTCCATTTATCGGAGACTAATGGTAAGAGGGCTCGGTTTCCCCCTTTTATACCTCCCGTCCATTTTTTTCCAGTGGTTTAAGCACTTCACTCATTTGAAACGAAAATCACTTTTCACTATGTACGCACGGCAAAAAAGCGACCCTATTAAAATTTACTGCACGTGTTGTTGTCGTTTGCGATCGATATATGTTAGTGTTTGTGACCATCGAGTACCTACGATTGCAAGTGTGGGTTCCACGTGTAAACGTAAACACAGCACGTGGATATACACTCAATTACGAGTCAAAGAGGACGCCAAAACCGACGATTATTCCTCTCTTTCGACCACATCTCTATACTCTATTTCACCAAACTCATTCAGGTACAAATTGCATCGAGCTTATCTCCGTCAACCTGTTTTTTTTCGATGAGAAATGAAATACACAGCCGTTCTTTATTCGAGTCACCGAAATTGAAAGTTTCAAATTAATGACATTAATTTAATTTATTTTTCAAATTATAATTAGAAAAATATTTAATTGTAGGACGCAATTTGCATGAAAGAGAAAATTAATATTATGGTTATTATGAAAATATATTTAGTTTAAGTGAAATTTTAATTCGTCGAAATAATAATCGTCCAGAATTATTACATTCCCATCATCATATGAGAAGGTATTGGTTTTATGTGAAAAATGACTTTCGCGGATTCCATTAAATGTCGACGTTTTGAGGCCCCCTGAGTCAGGAAAAATAGTTTTTACGTCAGCGTCTGTCATCGTCGTTGTCATTGTCGTCTGTGAATACGATAACTTCCGACAGAATAATCGGGTTGGATTGCGCTTTGGCACACTTTATAAGGGTGTAAAAAGAAAGGACGAGTTCGTTAGCCAGCCATTTTGGATAAAAATTCAAAAAGTTAGAGCATTTTCAAAATTTTTGAGACCACTTTTTTTCAAGATTTAAAAATTCTATGTAGTAAAAATAAAATTAAAATTAAAATTGGTAAAATTCTATTCGTAGTACTCAGAAAATCGAACAATTTATCCTCATGACTTTTTTCGATAAAAAGAAAATTATCAGAGTTGTAGCATTTACAAAATTCAAAACAATGAAAATGAAAATTTTAAGCCAATAACGCGATGTGAAAAAAAATCAAGAGAAAAAAAACGTTGCTTTTTCAAAACCCTACAAGGTTTCTTATAACAAGGCCTATAAATTTTTTTTTGAGCATTTTTTGGTAGGAGACAAAGTTTGTTATTTAAATATAGAAAACGGTATTGGAATATTGAAAATTTATTAAGGCTTAAAGAGAGGAGACGAGTTCGTTAACCAGCCTGTTTGGCCCGAAACTCAAAAAATTAGGGCCATTTTATACTTTTTGAAAACAATTTTTCATTAAAATAAATTTTCAAGTGCAGTTCTGGATAGCTTTTATAAAGCTCTATTAACTATCTTAATAACATTTATCCACTTGACCAATATTAACAAAGTTACAGCATATAAAAATCTTTAAGAAACTCAAAAAACCAGTTTTAGAGGAAATCGAAAAATCTGCGAACTAAAGTTACGCACATTTTTATCACGAGACCGCACCAACATCCCTACATATTCCTTAGAAAGCTGCAGCTAACAAATCCTGGATTTAAATATTACACTGATCCCGTTTTCTGTCCAAATCTTAAAATTTGTTTAAATTACAAAATTGCACTTTTATTCGTTAAAAGAACAAAATACCAGAAAGAAGTTGTTCAAAACAGAAATATTTGACAATATTATTAATTTTTAAACCTGATTCTTAAGGGGTTAGACTATCTTTGGACCTCTAAAAATAAAGTAATTTTTGTTTTTTTTTTTTTGGACGAAATGAAAAGCTATTGAGTAATTTAAAGTTAAGGGCTTTATTATTCATAAAAAAGGGTCTAAAATAATTTTTTTAATTCTCTAATTTGGCGGCGGTACGGCCCAGCCCATCCAAGTTGCAGTAGTGTTTTTAGAGGACGTCCGCGGCAGGAAATCTTAAAAATCCAATTTTGCATCTGGAACAAAAAACCAAAAAAAAATCTATAAGTAGATAAGATTTCCTAGTGAAATACCCAAGATTATTAAAAAATATTGATTTTTGTGGAAATGGTGATCATTTGAAGTGAAAATTTGATTTTTTGAAAAAAAAACGACACTGAAAGCTTTATAAAATTGGCAATTTTCAACCAATCTCAAAAATCTTAGGTACTTCACTGGGTAATCTTATCTACTTTAAGAATTTTTTTAGTTTTTTGTTCCAGATGCAAAATTGGATTTTTAAGATTTCCTGCCGCGGACGTTCTCTAAAAATACTACTGCAAGTTGGATGGGCCGTACCGCCGTTAAATTAGAGAATAAAAAAACTTATTTTAGACACTTTTTTTATGAATAATAAAGCCCTTAACTTTAAATTACTCAATAGTTTTTCATTCCAACAAAAAAAAATCACTTTATTTTTAGGGGTCCAAAGGTAGTCTAACCCCTTAAATAATTGACATATGACTAACAAGTTTTAATTCATGCTGAAGAACTACAAATTGAAACGCCCAATTAATTCAAATTTGAAAAAAAAAATGTCATCAAAGAATGTATTTTAATAGAAATCTGTTTTGTCTTTTCTGAAAAATAATTGAAACCATTAAAAATGGTTTTCTGTACCTTTTTTGTCTTTTATAAAAAAAAGTTTGATTTTATTTCATTCTTTGGTGTGTTGGAACAAGTTACACTCAGAAAAATATTTTTTTGATTCAAACAAATTTTTTTATGTTGTAATTTTATTGTTTGTTTTGTTTTGTTGTTTTGTTATTTTGTTTTGTTATTTTGTTATCAATTATAACGTTGATATGGGGTGAAACAAATTTTCAATTTTCAATTTTTGTTTGATTTAAACAAATTTTGTTATTTTGTTTTCTGTTTTGTTTTGTTATTTTGTTATCAATTATAACATTGGTATGGGGTGAAACAAATTTTTGTTTGATTCAAACGAATTCTTTATTTGTCCTTATTTATTTTATTTAAATAAATTTTTATTTAGATTGAATAAATCTTTTGTTTAAATTAAATAAAGTTTTTGTTTGCTTTAAACATTTTTTGTTTTAAATGAAGTAAAGATTTTGTTCTTTAAACTTTATTCAATTTTATAAATAATTTTAAAAAATTTTCAATTTTGTGGTTAAAAAGTGTTAAGTGTAAGACACCACTTTTTTTAGATTACCTTTCGGGTTGCGCGGGATGCGTAAGGACGATACTGCAATATGTTTCTTTTTATTCAGTATGATTGTAGTCTTTATTGTGAGAAAGATCCTTCTGCGCTATTGGCGTTTTTCTAAAGAACTATTGTATGCGGATTATAATTTTTATTATAATTTATTAAAATATGTATAATTTATTATAATTTATAAACTCAACTGGATTTAATTTAAGCAAATCCTTTATTTAAATCGAACAAATTGTACCAAAAAAAAATTTGTTTCCATTAATTAGATAGATATTTTTCATTTATTAAAATGAAATAAATGTTTTGTTAATTGGAACAAAAAATTTGTTTCTTTCAATAAATAAAATATTTATTATTCAATAAATAAATATTTGTTTCAAACAAATTTTGTTCTTTAATTCAAACAAACTTTTTTCTGAGTGTATACAAAATAATTGGAACACATTTATTTTATCCTTTAAAAAAATTTCAATCCATCCAAAATAATTGGTTTGACGTTTCTGCTTAAAAATTTTAGTTCATTAATTAATTTCATTAATTTTGCAAATATTTTCCGTCAGGAGCTGCGAAATATTCCAGCTTAAGACTCCTATCAAGCTTAATTATTAGAGGGCGATTATCGCTTCCGGCATATCGAACCTAGACGTGATAATTTGGAATTCAATTTTTACACAGATTAATTTCCCATTAAAATATTAATCTATATCAATCAGTAAGTTTACTGTTAATTATCATTTACAGCTTCTTATAATTCATCATTTATTAAATTAAAATCATAGGTAATGCAGAATTATAAAATAAACCTTAAGAAAAACTAGCTGAATAGGTAAATTTTTATTATTCCAATTAAAGAAAAGAGCAATTTCAGAAAAAATTTCAAGTCCGAAATAAAACCTAGTAAAAAAATTGGAGAATATGAACATCGCTGATGGAATGGAATAGATAATGTCTATTTGCCCTATTCCTTTCGCCGATTTAACGTCGAAATCGAAATTGAATGGAAAATCCATACCTGTATAAATTTTCCTATTCTGACACCTGCATTAGAGAAATACAATAGATATAGCAAGAGGGCAAAGATAGGGTAGACAGCCAACGAAGAGACAAAGTAATCTTGTGGAAATTGAGACTTGGGGTTAATATCGATTTCTTGTGAGACGATTCGAGTCACGAATCTCGAAAATACGGGACTTTCCCCCTTAAATCGTCGGAATTCGGCTTTATCCGAAAAAGACAGAAACTTATGACATCCAATCGACAACGTCTCTAGAAAACGTCCTAAGAAATTACTAGCTTCATTGATTTCCTTTCTTCTTGCTCATAAGAACTGCTTTCATAAAATTAGAAATGTTTTTTCGATCCTTTATGCAAAGTAAACTTCTTTTATAAATTTAACTTTCTTTTATAAACTTCTAAAAATTTTGTATACTGAAAAAAAGAGTCATGAATCAAAGAAATATTTTTTAATTCAATCGTCGAAAAAATAAATTTTTAGAAATAAAAAAAAGCCTAGCACCGAAAAGCTTCATGTTAGGTCTTATATAATCTGCGTAAAATTTGTAATAGATCAATCAAAATGTTGAAGTTCTCAGAGACTAAAATAAGTTTTAAAAATTCGTTATTCTCAGACATTTGGAAAAATCGCCAATATTAATTTTTCCATAATCAACATAATATGCTCAATTTTCAAAAATCTGTGACTTTTTAATATTTTGAGTTTTTCTAGGAGAAAATCTCATTTTTATAAACGTCAAAAAACTAAAATAAATTTTAAAAGCTTTGCAAATTATCTTAAAATTTGATTGAGCCTTTAGAAACTTTCTCGTACTCAAAATTTACGTGAAAAAAATTCAGAAGAAATTGGAAAAAAACGAAATTTAAAATCGCCTAATTTTAAATGCTAGATTAGAAAAAATTGGAGAAAAACGAAATTTAAGATCAGCTCATTTTCACTGCATTCGATGAATATTTGCGAGTGGGAGCAAAGGAATTCCAAAAAACATAAGAACCACCCTAATGTACACCTCTTTCATATTACAGAAATGAACCCAAGTGGAATTTTCTTGTCAATTTGAAAAATATTTTAAGTCATGGTAGTTTAGCAGTTTCGCTCATACATTTTTCTTTCTATGCGTTTGGCGGTTGCAGTTTGGTTTTATATCAAAAGAACTGCCAGAGACTGGATATTTATAGGTTAAAGTCCCTGGTTCCCACCGTCATGATCGAAACTTCCACCCTTTGTACGTATTCCCTTATTTTTTTCTGGATATCACATGAAGTATTCCAGTTCATTTCACTGACAGTGCTGGCATAAAACACCCCATCGAGAAATTTTCCATTTTCTTCGTTATTTACCTCAGAGACCCGTTTAAGATATGACATTTGATATTTCGCGTTCTCTCGAAAGGCAAATCAGAATAAGTTGAATAAATGTAATTGAAAGAAAAGCATAACATTTTAAAACACAAACATAAATTGTCTAATAAACAAATTTTTGTAACAACAGTGCAATTTTCTTCATATGAAGAAGAAATTCTTCATATGATGAAGAAACAATAAAGATTTTTCGTTGCTTTTTGAAACGCTCGATTGGATAATTCTATAAGCTATAAGTCAATAAGAATCGCTTACGTGGTCGATGAAACTTCGTCAGAAAAGATCAAACGATTCACGTTAAAAGATAGTGGTTACAATCCAATGATGAGTTACAAAGCCGGAACTCTTCAGAAGAAGAAAGATGGATGTTGAAAAAAAAAAAAAACTGAAGAGATAAAGAAATGGCAAGATCCTTTTGAATCCGAATGCAAATGCGAGTCGCAGATGTCCTTAAAGTCGAGATCAAAGGAGATAAAAAAGTCAGTCAATATGAAGTCTCCTTCCATTTTCTTCCAAGACATGTTTTAAATAAAAACACTTTATTATCTTGAAAATAGTCTTTTAAGAAATGAGCATGCATAAATTCAACGAAATATTTCACAAAATCGTTAGGCTTAAGAACCTTTAAGAAATTTTTACTAACTGCGCAATTATTAATAATTATAAATCTAATATTTAGTAGTTGTATTTGTAATTATTGCTTATCATTTTTATGATTCCAATTGAGTCACCATGAATAAAAGTGAAGCTTCTCGACCAAGCGAAATATTGTGATAAAAAGCATTTTCCTCATTTATCTGACCCACATATCGCGTCCATAGACAGTGAAGCATCTTTTATAATTTTTTTAGGTTAAATCTTATCTCTCAATAGAATATCGCCTCTCTCATCCTCTTTTCCATTCCACAACTCTATTCTTCAAGCGGCGACGGATAACTTTTACAGACTTAGGCGAAAGAATATTCTTAGTTTTCGCAGGAGGATCCTTTCATCCTCCAAGATAAGTGATTTATGGCTTAATAACATAGATTGTAAAATTGGAAATACTTTCTCGTCAGAGTTAATGAAACTTTACTCTCATTGACAAGTATATCTTCAGCAATTAAGGAAAAATGAAACTTTGTTACTACTTCATTATAATCGGATACAATTCCCTTCTTTTATGATGTTAAACAATTTTTAATTAGGGCTAAAAAATTCGTTTAAAAAAATTAACAATTTTTAGGAGGTTTTGTAGGACTTAAAACAATTTACATGGACTTTGTTTTTTTTCTTTTATAGACAGCAATAAAGACAGCGGAGGCACAACAGTGTAGACATGCCATGAAGCCTAACAACAGGGACAAAAATCAAAACCAAAAGTGTATTCCATGTAAGTTGCAAATTTTTAATAAAATTCTTATTTATTAAAAAAATATTTTTTGTATTAAAATAATGAAAAGGAATTTTGTAATCTAGACAAGAATGAAGTCACTTTTATTAAATATTGTTCCTAATTCTCTAAAAGCTATGATTTGGATGATTCAATGTTTTCCCTGCTTGAAAAATATTCTAGAGGTTGAATTACTATTTCTACAATTCACAACACATTTTGACAAATGCTTAACTATTGTAAATTTTTTCAGCTCTAAAAATGCTTTGATAATTGGAAAAGTTATATTCTAGTCAGGTTTCGAATTTTATTATAATTACATATTTTTATTTGATATATTTTGGTAAAGCACATGCTATAAATACAGCACTCTCTAAATCTGAATGAGACAAAATTTTCACTGATTTCATTCAGTGACCCGTTTCTAGCTAATTCATTAGTTTTTTTTACTGAACTTCAGTGGAATTGACTGAAGTTCAGTCAAAATTCACTGATGAATTAGTTATAAATGGGCCAGTGAACGAAATCAGTCAAAATTTGGATTGATTTAAATTTAGAGAGTAAAAAACTGTAAAATTAAATTGACTCTGAAATTCAATAAGTTAATCAATCTTGTTCAACAAGAATCCTTTTGTTGTCACCCTCCTTGTGAACAAGATATGCTTCCCTAAGACCACGTTTCAGTTGATTTAGGTTTTATAGAACAAAAGATACGACGTTCTAATTAGGAAAAGCCAATTACACTTCAAGTTATCCTTTTGTAGCCAGCTCTTTGTAGAGATATATGTGTCCATTCCTTGGAACAAAGCATCTAGATGTACGACCAACTCGAGTCACTGTTATAAGACAGAATTCTGTCTTTTAAAGGAAACTTGTTAGTAATTCAAGGAATCTTGATTGCGTTTCTGATATCACCTTCTAAATTAACACTGCATTAAAAAAATCCCCTTGTTTATTTTTTCCCTGAAACACCTCTTATTTCTTTTTTATTTTTATCCATTCTTAATCTTAACTTAAAGTATTAACTTTTTTTTCAATTGAGATATTTTCTTGTTTCTCAAATGAATAATATAAACACACATTGTGCCAAATATAAATATAGATAACATGATTAATAAATTTTTCAAACTCGTCTCTCTTTGTTATATAATTGATTATAATAACAATAATAGTTACTAATTTCTGCTCATTAAGTTTGTCATTTATTTTATAAACTAATTGAATAAGTTCAAATTTACATCCATTTTGTAATGTCACAATTTCAGCATTAATATTACGGAGGTCGACAAATTTAATCAACTTTTTGTTCCTGTTGAGTCCTGTCGTTGACAGGCGAAAAGTTGTTATCTAATATAATGGAAATTGGATATCATAAATTTAAATATCATATCAACCTCAAATTGTAAAAAAATAATACTTGAAAAGTTTATAAATTAAAAAAGTAAAGCTCATGTTTAAACTATTCATTAGCAATCAAGTCGTACTACTAATAAAATTATATTCTTCATTGAAAATTTATTATTTAATAAGGAAAGAAACATCAATTGATGAATAACGATTTTCTTGGACAATATTTATTTATTTAATCTATTAGAATTTTTAAATAAATAAATATTGTCCCAATGAATCGTTATTCATCAGTTGATGTTGCTTTCTTTAATATGTTGTTGAAGTCGGACGTTAAAGTTTTACTATTATTATTATTTAATATTATCCATTTGGATATCGTTTTACCGATAGTTCAAAAGTACATCATGTACCCTTAAATAATCATTTTGTAAGGAAATATTAATTTAATTAATACTAGCAATTTTATACGCGCGCTGAAGTTCTCGTGAAACGATGCATTAGCAACTGTTAAAAGATGGTAAAAGAAAATACTAAAATATATTTTAGGTTAATACAAAAAAATGCCATAAGTATA
>JBAGKK010025184.1:0-11249 GCA_037177015.1 Euceroptres primus | reverse complement strand
TCGAAATCTCATTTTTAATATAGTAATAAAAATATTGTTGATTCAAAACCAGATAGCTGACTCTCTGTACTTGTCTCTTATCTTCTTCTTTTTTTTTTTAATTTCCTAATCTCTTACCTTTTTTTAAACCTTTTTCTGATCATATTCTCCTTCCTAAAAGTTTTTAAATACAGTTAAATAATAAAATACTTCTTTTTTCACAGAAAAAGCCCTGAGTAAAACTATTTGTTACTTTTTTTACCACCAAAGTACTAATCAAATTCCAACCTAAAATATTAAATCTTCATTTTCTACAAAAAAAAACCACTTTTATAAGGTTTTTTTCACTGAACTTTTTGTCTTACGACCAGAAACGATATTTTCAATCATTATTATCGTTTATTTATAAAAGAACATATAACTTTCTTGTTTTTACAGACCTTGCAGCGAAAACTCGTCTGTTACAGTGCGATACCGTCACACTAAATCCTTATTTTCCCGGAACAGAATAATTTTTTTGGATGAAAACTTTTTTTTTATTCAGCCTTCTCATATCTCGGGAGTAAGTTTTTATTATTTTTTGAAATTAAAAAATAGATTTTTAGTCACTATCCAAGACGATTTTCAAAACCTATGTTTGAACTTTCAAATTGTTCAATGATTTATTCAGAATTGGTTAACTTTTTCTGATAAAACTTATTTTCTCCCAATTCAGCAACTCAATATCTCGGAGGTAAGTTTTTATTTTTCGTTTAAAGTAAAAATTTCATTTTTTATCGTGACACACAACCAAGCTTGTTTTAATTTTAGGTTCCCGTCACTTTGAGATTGTAGATTTCCACATTCTATTTCTCAGAACTAGATAATTTTTTTGAATCATACTTTTTTGATTTCAATTTAGAAACACTTCAGCTTGGGAGTGAACTTTTGTTTTATCTCTAAATGGTTATTTCGATTTTACAGAATGTTATTTCGCTCTCCTGAAAAATTCCGATTTTATTGGTTATCTAGTTCTGTACTGCAACCCATCAATTCTTGAGCGATTTGGATGTTTTTTTGTTTAAAATTCTCAGGATTAATGCCTGCAGAACGACTTCAGGCCAAATTTTGTAATTTCACTCTGTGGAACTTATTATTTAAACAAATAGACCGTCAAAATTTTATGACACATCTTGCATCTTTGCACATCTAGTTTCTCTTTTGTACATGTTTCTTAGATGCCCCCAGTTATTTTAAGCCAAGAAAGAAAAAAATGGTACTACGCATTTTTGAGAAAAAAGATTTTTTCATTTTTAACAATGGAAAATCTCATTTTTCTCGAAAACGTCGCAAAATACATATGAATATCAGTTCATAATTCAAAATTGTTTCCCTTGCTAAAATCTATAAAATTATACCCTTACTAGATTTTTATCTTGTGTATTTTAACCAATTTTTCCAAAAAAATAGGAAAAATTGAAAAAATTGACTAAAATAGCATTTAGTTTACCGAACTTTAACATTTTAATTTTAAAAACGATTGTTTTTACTTTAGTAGTAATGTGAAGAACACGTTATATATTATTAAGTTTCCTAAGTGTCAAAGTAAAGAAAAATTAGTTTTTATCTCTAAAATCAAAGGAATATCGTTTTTAACGATTAAAAATCTCATTTTTTTTCGAAAATGAAGAAAAATAGTAATAGCAGTTCATAGTTTAAAATTGTTCTTTCTAAAATCTATAAATTTATATCCTCACGAACTTCAACATTTTATTTCTAAAAACGTTTGCTTTTAGGTCAATAACAATGTGAAAAACATTTTTGCTCTTTGCCATTAAGAAATTGCGTGCAAAAAATTTTATTTTTAGTTTTTTCTGTGAAAGAAGCAACGATTTTGGAGAAAAAAATTATCAAATATCGATTCCGAGGATGATATTGAGAAAAACATGATTTCTTTCAACTGTTCCATAGTGGCAATGAAGTTTGTATTTATTTTTTATCGTTCAAGTAATGCTTTTTTGTGACATTACAACTCTCAGACATGACATTTTGGGGCCATAAAGGCCCAAAATGCACTACGTGGCTCAAGGTACTTACGCCCTTATGCATTGCTTTTTTTCCCCTGGCCCTTTTAAATTGAACTGGACCATAATCTTTTACAGGGGCGTGAGTTAGGTCAAAACAGTTAATTTAAGGCAATAAAATGAATTTCCGAAATTTGGCACTTACGTCCTTTTGCCCGACGACCCTTCAAGTATACTGCCGTTCCAACAAGGAAAGCAGTAACTACATTTCGGATAAGTTCCTCGTCTTCATAACTTCAATTTCTAACCTCAACTATTCACAGCATCAAAAATAAATTAGTAAATTAATTTTGATTTCCAACTAAATTGTGATATAATTTATTCATTATTCACACAAACATATTCATTTAAAAGGCTTTTATAAACGCGAACTTCACGAAAGACATTTTATTTCAGATTTTTGACTGATAGCCCATTGCAAATACCGTACATCTAGTTACCACTATAAAATTTCCATATATCTGCAATTCCGTTATGAAAAGTGGAAGAAAAAACTATTCCTCATCACCATATGAAATGTTAGTTCAAATTTACCCTAGAAACGGTGTTTCTATATATTTTTAAATACATTTTATTCGAAAATATGACGCGCAAATGTGAAATATTAGGTTAGAAGGACAGGGGACTCATTTGAAATGTAGTTACGGCTTTTCTTGTTGGGACGGTAATATACTTTACTGTGACATCCTTAGCAAAAATTTAATCAGAGAAAATATGGAAAATGACGGACTTACATTGGTAAACTTTTTGGGAATCAGCCATAAATACAAATTTTAAATGAAATTTTAATTTTATTTAAAGCTCAGCTCGAACACTTTGTGCTCGAGCTGAGTAATAACGAGTGGGTGTCTTAAACTACAGTAATTAGGAGTCCGGTTCGCGAATCTGTATAACGTTCAGTAGAGAATATATTTCAGAACTTTCGGGATGTGGAAGCCCTTGGAACTCAGTAAACTAGACAAAAGCCTCGGTGCCGAACAATTCGTCTATTCTACTGTCTGGTTACGAACGAAAAAGCTTCAGTGTATAACATATTCGTATGGTGCTTCGGGAACCAACCCCGGCCTATTCCTCGCAGTCCTCTTTTCTCATTCTGTGCATCATTCCAACAACTCCCCTTTCCACCTGTCCAATTCAATGCTCCTTTTTCTCTCAATTCCCTGCTGCGTAGGTGGAGGACAACCACTGTAAACACCCTTTCAGTCTGGAGCCTATTCTATCACGAAAGTTGCCAACTTTTAACAGGTCCCTCAGTCCTGATGCACACTCCTTTACAATACCTGCATCCATGTATGAAAAACGTACCACTGTGAGATGCATTCATAACTTAAAAAATGAGTACATTTTAATACTCTTGACGCTCCGAGGAAGTGGTGGAAAAATTAGGGATATGTATGATGTTGTATTGAAGGGTTTTATTAGTTTACGGCAATCTCAACCTAATTTTGTTTTAATTTCCAAGTAGCAAAAAAAAAAAACTGAAAATTAATCTCTGAGAGAGCAAAATCAATCTTTGGTACTTTCTTTTGTTGAGGATTCACCTTCCATCTTGCGTATTTGTAGAAATTAATGTAGAAATTAATTATTTAATTTAAAAAGTAATTGAAAAATAAAATAAAATATAATTATACAGAAGGTTTGTTTTTCTAATGAGAAGGGAACTTTCTTAATTATTGAAATAAATAAATTTTTTATGTATTATTTCTTAATGAATTCTATTTGAAAAATGTAATTAAACTATTAATTACGAGGTTTAGGAAAAGTACTAAATTCTTAACTTAACTTCAGAGGAAATTATACATATAATTAGTATAAAAGATATTGTTAGAAAAAATACCTTCAAGTTTTATTTTTCTGTATGAGGAACAAATTTATGTCCAGGAAGTTGGCAACGCCAACTTCAAATTTCGAAAAAATGAAAATTGTGAATTGTGCTAGATTTGTGCTCTATTGTGCCGTAAAAGATTTTTTGAAAAAATGAAAATTTAAGCCCAAAAACTAAAAAAAAACATTTTTGGTCAGCCTCGCCAATTGGTTTTTTTGAAAAAACAAATGTTGTGGTGACGAGCATAAATGTCATACAAAAGTGTACCGTAAACCAAAACTTGATATTATAAACCATTTTCATAAAAGAAAATATTTTTAAAAATTAGCCGCGTCATTTTGTTTTTTTAGCAAAAAAAATCTTGTACTAGGAACTACTTGCTACGCATACTACTGTACTGTAAACATGAAGTCAAAATCTTAAACTATATTCGAAAAAAGGGACTAAAAAAACTCAATAAAATGATCAATTTCATAATTTCGAAAAAGGGAAACTTGTGCTGAGTTGTGCTGGGCTAGCACAACTCAGCCAAGTTTCAGATTTTCGAAATTCTTATTGTTGAAAATATGGGTTAAAAATTTATTCCAAGTCCAAAAATATTTATTTTTTTGGAAAACATGAATTTGAGTGAAAATTATCATTACAGATAATTATTGTGCTAGCCTAGCACAACTCAGTGTAAGTTTAAGATTTTCCAATTTCGTAATTTTGAAAATTTTGGGTGAAAAACGCGTTCCAAGTTGAAAAAGATTGTATTTTTTTTGGAAAATATTAATTTGAGTGCAATTTGTCATCAGAGATAATTATTGTCCTAGCCTAGCACAACTCAGCACAAGTTTCAGAATTTCAAATTTCGTAATTTTGAAAATTTTGGGGCAAAACCGCGTTTCAAATTCAAAAAGATTGCATTTTTTGAAAAATATTAATCCCAGTGAAAATTGTCATTAAAGATAATTATTGTGCTAGCCTAGCACAAGTTTCAGATTTTCGCATTTCGTAATTTAAAAAATTTTTGGTAAAAAACGCGTTCCAAGTACAAAACGATTGAATTTTTTGGAAAATATTAATCCCAGTGAAAATTGTCATTAGAGATAATTATTGTGCTAGCTTAGCACAAGTTTCAGATTTTCAAATTTCGTAATTTTGAAAATTTTGGATCAAAAACGCGTTCCAAGTTCAAAAAGATTGCATTTTTTTGGAAAATATTACTCCCAGTGAAAATTGTCATTAGAGATAATTATTGTACTAGCCTAACACAACTCAGCACAAGTTTCCGTTTTTCAAAATTCTGAAATTGATAATTTTTTTTAGTTTTTTTTTTAGTTGCTTTTTTCGAAAATGGCTTAAGATTTTGACTCCATATTTTCAGCACAGTAGTATGCGCAGCAGGTGGTTCTTAGCACAAGTTTTGTTTTGGCAAAAAAACAAAATAGTGCGGCTGATTTTTTTTTTTAATATTTTTTTGTTCGAAAATGGTTCATAATATCAAATTTAGGTTTGCAGCACATTTTTGTGTGACTTTTATGCTACCCAGTACCACATTTGTTTTTTCGGAAAAAACAATTGGCTAAGCTGACAAAAAAATGGTTTTATGATTTTTGGGCTGAAATTTTCATTTTTTCAAAAAATCTTTTACGGTACAATAGAGCACAAATCTAGCACAATTCAGCACAATTTTCATTTTTTCGAAATTTGAAATTGGCGTTGCCAACTTCCTGGACATAAAAAATTTTCTAAAAGTAAATACTATAATATTTTTGTTTATCATACGGTATAGTTCAAATTTAAAACAGTACTTTCTTTAGGTAGATTCCACGCCTGACTCACACAAACCAGACCTTCACATAATCGATTTTTTTTAAAACTTTGACTACTTATTTGCTTGTTAGAGAAAATATAGATTGCTAAAGATTTTATTCAAAAAAATTTTTTTTTGAAAGTTATTGCACTTTTTCTATTTTGGACAATTTTTGAGTCTCTAAAACACGAATTGTACCAGTTCACTAAAGGCTGAACCCACTTAGCCAGGTTTTAATCAAATTAACCGAAGCTCTTTTTTTAGTGTAAAAAAACTCCAGGGAATTCAAATTTTGAGGTCCTAATTGATTTGAATAGCTCTTTCATTCTCATTTTTTATGTTTTAAGAATGAAAAAATTGATTCTTTTAAAAACTCGATTCCCAAAAAATGCCTACTCTGATTTACTTTATAATTTTTTCTTTTATACTTTAATATGTCGTTTTAGAGATAAAAGTATAAAATTCTCTAAAAAAATTGTTCAAAAACATTTTTGCTTTTGCATTTCCGTAAAAATCATCTATTTTCACGGAAATTTCTGTACCAATAGTCTATTGTCAGGGAACTGTTTCCGTAAGAATAACCTATTTTCACGGAAAATTTTCCGTAAGAATAACCTATTGACACCTATTACCTAAAGGAAAAAATTGAATTAAATAGCAAAAAAGGACATATTAAGTAAAAATTTGTTTAAAAAATTTGTTTGTAGAGAATTTATGCAAAGCACAGAAGTTTTATACTTTTATCTCTAAAAGGGCACTTTAAAGTATAACAGAAAAAAGTATAAAGTAAATTAGGGTAGACATTTTTTGGAAATCGAATTTAAAAAAAAACCAATTTTTTCATTTTTAAAACATGAAAAGTAAGCACGAAGGAGCTGTTCAATCAATTGGGACCTCGAAATTTGAATTCCCTGGGGGTTTTTACACTAAAGACAAGAGTTTCGGTTAATTTGATTAAAACCGGGCTAAGTGGTACAGCCTTCAGTTAACTGGTACAATTCGTGTTTTAGAGACTCAAAAAGTGTCCAAAATAGAAAAAGTGCAATAACTTAAAAAAAAATTTTTTTTGAGTAAAATCTTTGGCAATCTATATTTTCTCTACAAAGAAAATAAGTAGCCAAAGTTTAAAAAAAATCGATGATGTGAAGGTCTGGTTTGTGTGAGTCCGACGTGGAATCCACCTTTATTCATTTCAACTTTTTTTTTTAGTGTATCTTGGCACTAATATGTAATCGTAATCTAATAATTTTACATAGAAAATAAATAACATATGCAAATTTCTGTAGTACTCCTCTATCCGAATGCAACTGACGTTCTTAGATCGAAGTAAAATGCACCAACCAATACACAGGCATTGACGAAGTCTGAGGTATTCGCGAAAAGCCTTTCTATTCAGAAGGCACATGCTTCTCGTTCTACAGGGTTAGTCGGTAGTTTCCCTAGCATTCACGGTTTCCAGGTTGGTGTCGGCCCTACACACATGGCGAATTTTCCGCGAATGTATGTGTGAGGGTGGCATACACGGGTGCACCGAACGGAACAGAATAGAACGTGGAACGAGGAACGAACGGTCCGTACGTCAGTACCGCGCGACGTCATGCCTTGTATTATCATACAGGTATGCCGTGGTTCCTTTATTGTGCTCACAGAACGAGCATACCACGTGCATTTCGCTATTGTACTCATCCTCGTTTGCCCGCCCCTAGTTGTACTCACACACACAACCAGGCACGTGCACGTATTTTCTCTATTCCACACGCACACCTACTCAACAACAACCGAGCTATTTGATCCAGGAAACTACTTGAATTGCGCTAATTGTAAGATAATTGATGAATCTGTCGCGAGGTGACAGGTGCATCAGAGGAAGAGCGTTTGTGATCTCTGCGTTATATCTCCACATCTGCTTTTCATGTCGAATTCAATGACGCTTACTGAATCTGATCATTATCAATTTTCCGGACATCTAAAGTTAATTATACCTTAGGCTAACATCAACATTATAATATATTATTCTGCAAAATTATAAAGCAGTAAAATACAATTTAATGCCCTCCTTTTTTCGATGTGCATCGTATCCATTCATTGCATTGCCAACTATTATTATAGTAAAAGAAAAAACTGCTCTGAATTAAATTTTTTTTGGTTTGGTTATTTGATACGCGCCCCTTTGTTACAAATCAACGTTTACTGGTCACAGCAGTATCATTAAAAATACGAGTAAACTTAAAAAATAAACAATTCCTGCAAAAAAGCCAAATTTCCACTTTTTGAAGAAACTGGCTTATGAAATCAATCAGGGCTTTCTCAATACATAATTAAATATTTGTCCTTTTTTTTGTGGGGATGTGTGCTTCGCGCCTCCTTGCTACAAATCAACATTTGTTGGTTGGCCGAACTAATTAAAAGTACTAGTAAACTTAGAAAAGAGCAACAACTATTGAAAAAAATGCCAAATTTTCACTTTTTGGAAAAAATGACCATGAAAATCAATCCGGAATTTTTAATGATTATAGACCTAATGAGTAATGAAGTCGGTTTTTTTTGTGGCCTTAGGTCTTAAGCTTGATGGGTTTTTGAAATAAACAATGCTTATTTTCGAAAGGTGTTAATGCATTTCGCTGTAATATTATAGCCTCATCAGAACTGTAACGATTATAAGAAAAGAATACAATTTGTATTTTATAGAGCATGAACTTTACATCATACATATAAATAACAACAATCCACACTTACCACATTAACCGTCTAGGTAACAATATTAAATCTTTTTTTTTTAATTTAGAAGACATAAGTAACGGTTAGGTTATATTCAGATCCATTTTTGTTTAGTTTCGGAGTTTCTAAAGATAAAAAAAATTCTTTTATAGATAATAAAATTAGATATATAACCAACTAAAAAGTAAAACATAATTTTTAAATAATAATATGTAGTCCCAACAGCAATAGATAGGCAACTAACTCGATAAAATCAGTTAGATTTCAGAGAGTTTAAAATAATAATAAAGTGATAAACAAAAAAAATTTTATCATATAAAAAGCGTGAGATGCTTTGTTATATATTTTTATACTAACTCAAGTTTTAGCACCCACACTTTTTATACGATAAAATTTTTTTGTTTATCACTTTACTATTATTTTAAACTCTCTGAAAACTAATTGATTTCATCGAGTTAGTTGCCTCTCTATTGCTGTTGGGACAACATCTTATTATTTAAAAATTATTTTTTACTTTTTAGTTGGATCTGCTATAAAAGCGTGTTTTTGAGTTTTTTAAAACTATTATTTATTTTTGTTTTTTTAGTCTTTAAACGAACTTAAATTTTATAGTAACTTGAAGACTCCACTTTTTGGTATATGGTAGGTATATGGTATATGGTATTTGTATATTGTATATCCACTTCCTTGCATATGGTAGGCGTTTCTCAGGCTCCCTCTCCGGAAAATTGATAAATCGTTAATCCTGATGATCCTGGTCAGGATAATGAGACAAACTTATTAAATTATTGTATTGTCATCGGCCCTTGATAAGTGTACAAAGTTTCAATTTAATCTGACGTCTTAAAGTGGGTGAAAAGAACGTTCAAAGATTCCGTTAGATAGATACATACATGTGGAGCTATAAAGCGTTAATTAATTAATCCTGATGATGCTGGTGAAGATAATGGTCAATTAATAAGTCAGCAAACTTATCAAATTACTGTATTGTCATCGGTCCTTGATGAGTGTACAAAGTTTCAATTTAATTTGATGTCTTAAAGTGGGTGAAAAGAACATTCAAATATTCCGTTACATAGTTACATAGATACATACAGGTGAAGCTAATATAATAATAATAATAATAATGAAAGCGTGTTAAAAATGAGAAAGATATGATGATACTGGAAATTCAATAACATACTTGCAGTTCTTTTTAATAAGAATGTGAAAATTTTTTTTGAATTCTGATCTTTCTGTCTATTTATTTTTTTTGAAGTCATAAAGAAACACATTCAAAATAAATTTAAACTTTTTTCATTTTTTAAAAAGAGAAATTATTTGAAGTTAAAATTCATGTCTATTTTATTAAAAGAGACGAATTATTGAGTCAAAAACAATAATTAAAGCAAAACCACATGTTAGTGTGGCCATGCTCCAAGATTGTAGGTTAGGAACTTGAAAAAGAGAATAATGGTAAAATGACCAAAAATGACAGATTCTATTCTAACATCAAAATATATGTTACTAAGGTTTTTAGTATTGGATCTGAAATTCACAGCGTTCTCATTTTTTACAATATGGATCATTTCGAGGATATTTCTATTATGATAATTATTTATAAGTTAGAAATTTTTACATTTTTTGAATCAAAATTAAATTTGTGATCATATTCTGTAGAGTGTTGTTTACATAGTAGACGATTTTGTAGACGATTCTGTAGACGATTTTTTAAGCCTTTGAGTTATTTTATGTTCAGAGATCCTAGTTTTAAGAGGTCGTTTTGTTTGGCCAATATAAATTCCATTATCAATCCGGAATTTCTCAATAATTAAACATTTCCCCTTTTCTTTATTTGGGATGTTTGCTTCGCGTCTCCTTGTTAAAAAATCAGCGTTTACTGGTCCGCAGCATCAATTAAAAATACCAGTAAACTTAGAAAAATGCAACAGCTATTGCAAAAATTCGAAATTTCCACTTTTTCGAAAAATAAGGGTCAATGAAATCAATCAAGGCTTTCTCAATAATTAAAAATTTACCCTTTTCTTTTTCGTGAATTCTTGCTTCGCGCCTATTTGTTATAGATCAACGTTTTTTGGTTGGCCAAATTAATTAAAAATACCAGTAAACTCAGAAAAAAGCAACAACGTTTGCAAAAATGCCAAATTTCCACTTTGTTGGTCGGCAGGAACAATTGAAAGCACATGTAAACTTAGAAAAAAATCAATAATTATTGAAAAAATGTAAAATTTCCCCTTTTTGGAAAATGTGGCCCATGAAATCAATCAGAGCTTTCTCAATAATTAAAAATTTCCACAATTTTTTTGTCTCTATATTCGCATCAAGTTTCCTTGTTATAAATCAATGTTTGCTGGTTGGTAGGGTAATCGGTACAATAATTGTCCCCCTTAAACAATTATTGTCCACCTTGAAACTGTGCATTTATTGATAAATACACGCAAATAAAACTACTAATAAATAGTGCAGAGTATACTGATAACAATCTTGCACTATTTATTAGTAATTTTATTTGAAAATATTGTTTTATTAAGTATATTTTAAGGAAAAGGCCAATCATTGGGGGAAGGCCAACAATTGTACCGATTATCCTACTTTGGTAGTGTCCATTAAAGATTATCGTTACCGATTACCCTATTTTGGCAGTATTAACTAAAAATTAGCGACGCAGTATATGTAAAATTCTTTTATTCTTTTTATGAGTCAAATGACTTGTGTCATTATAAATGGTTAATTTTCCATATTAACTACACCGAGAGAACATACTTACTTTTCTCGTATGATCTCGTCTTACGCTACGTTAGTTTGGGTTAATTCATACTATGACAGTATACATTCATACTTATTTAGTGTGAGGTAGCACTAAATA
>JBAGKK010025173.1:0-11249 GCA_037177015.1 Euceroptres primus | reverse complement strand
ACCCCTAATACAGCTGCTCCAAACCTCAGTGCCGTTTTAGGTGCCGAAATCAGCACAAACAGGCACTGAAACCGCACAGTGCCGTTCGCCAGTGCAGTTTCAGTGCGGTTTCATCGGCAGGGTTGTTTACTCTTTTAAATTTAAAAGAAACTTTTTATTTTATTTTATATATTTCATTTATATAATATTTTATTTCTATATAATTTAGATATTTAAAAACTTTGGAATTTTATTAAATATATACTGAGCTATAAATCTTCATTCATTATCTTAAAAACCATTCAATTGCTGCAACAATGTTGCACAAAAATGAAAGAAATCATCAACAAAGAAATAAAATGCCGCTCATATAAATTATGAAATTCAATTCTGCAGGCCTGATAAGGGGATTTTTCCTCTCATTACGCGGGCAGATATCTATGTTCTATTTAAAATTGTTTCGTAATATATGTATATTTTTGAAAAAATTAAGAGTTAACATTAATAATTTCTTTCCATTATAAGAATATATATATTTTTTAAACAAAATCGAACGCTGTGAAAAAATTTTTAGAAATTGGGGATTTCAAAATGATAAATGGTCAATTATGAAACAGACAGTAAATACATTTATTTTAACATAACTTTATTTACATTGTACGATTACAGCGAACATCACTGTTTTCGATATTTACAAATTTTACTGAATACATGTTTATATTATATTATTATATGAGCTACATTGCGATCAACGCAAAGTACTCAGTAATGATTAATGTGAAGTATTTACAGGTGTAATTACTATAATTACACATTGGTATGCGAAATTTTATTTAACCCGACGGATCGGGACAGTTTTTTTATGTAGAATAATAAAAAAAAATTTTGACTGTACTGGAGAATCAATTAGTAAATTAAAAATAAAAGGCAAATAATTTGACAAATTATTAATGCCCACAAAACGTTAGTTTCATTTACCACTAATCTCTTGGAAAAATGATTAATACATATTATTATTCTCAAGATTGAAAAAATAAGATTTCAGAGCATCCGAAACAACTTTTAAAAAATCTAGATTCTTAGATGTTAAAAAAGATTATAATGATTATAATTATTATATCTTATCTAAAGTGAGAGAACATATGTAGACGAGCGCCAGAAAAGGACTCAGTCTTGAATAAAGTTATATTCCTAGCAGCATGTTCCTAGATAAATTTTTCACAATTAACTAAAACCCAACAACTGAGCCCTTTTTCCCGTACGACCAAAATGGTACTAAAGCATATTATGTTCTGGCATTTATGAGTAAAGTTTCATATCTATCTTGAGAAAAATTCAAATTTTCTGCTCGACAAAATTTAGAAGAGAAATATTAAATTTCCTATTAGTCGTTTTTATTAAATTATTCAATTTAGACTAGATTTTTGATTAACAAAATGTTATTCTCAAAGTTCGAAAATATGCGGAACAATTTTTCTCAAGAAAGACATAAAATTTGCAAAACGTCGACAATATTTACTAGGTATATAAGTATCTCTAAAATACGCTGTTCTCAAGAAGAACTTAGATCACAGGATTGAACTGGCCTTGTTTTTTCTACGCAGCTCTCTTTCCAAATTTTCTCTTTTTTATGTAATTGGTCACACTGAGCCTTAATTTTAAAAAAATATATGCTCCACAAATAAAACTTTCAATCACCACGCAGAAGTCAAGGGCCCTCATTATGGTGAATATCAGACCACTATAATTGTCCTCACAAAAATTAGTGAGTACCCAGTGGGCACCGGGACATCCTAAAGACGCCCTTAGGACGTACCTCTATGTCCTGTGACTAAACGTCTATAAGACATCCTTTGGATCTTTTTATGTCTTTAAGAGATCTTCAGGACGTCCTGAAGACGTCTGGCGAAAGACGTCTTTAGGACAACCTTAGGACTTGTGTGCCCACTGGGTAGGTACCTAAGTTGCTCTGGTCACCTACTTTCGCAGTTAGGTTTCAGAGCATCTGGACTCAAGTACAAAAATTCCCACCATCGTGGGAAACAGGGAGCAGTAAAGTTCTAAAATTATCGAAAATTTTACATAAATCGAGTTTTATCACAGAGACTATTAACGAAAATTGTCAAACTTCAGAGAATTAAAAAAAATCATGCGAACTTTCATTTAAAAAAATTTTTTTTAATGTTTACAAAACATTTTAATTTGTATTAAATTATTTCCGTATAAGAAAAATAATTATACTAACTGGAATTCTTATTACCTAAAGTAAATTTCCGTTCGTAAAGAATTTCAAATATAATTTAAATTTGTCCTGAATTATTTTAATTTAATCCTTATGTATGAACAATTATTTTAGTCAAAAATAAAATTTGTTGTCTTTCTGCAATTTAAATTCTTTCTTTTAACGGTCGATTTTAAAATGATTACTTTCAAGCAATAAAATTTGAAATTCCAGCCAGCTTTTCGAAATCCTACAACTCTTTTTTTATAACAGCCAGCTTCTCTTTGGATTTCAGTGAAATCTCAAGAAGCAAACTAACAGGAGTTGATAAGAATAAGAACTGATTCCTAAAACTGTTTAGATTCAGACTTTTCTATTCAACGTTTTCACTATGAAAAGGATTTGCGATAACATTTTTGGAACTGAATTCCAATATCCAAATCTCTAACTCTTCAGAATCCCATCTTCTCCGAAATCCAGGAACTGTTCCAATCAGGAAATCTTTCGATCCCTAATCTTCCGATTTTTAAATCTTTCAATCTCTAAATTTTTCGATCCGCAAATTCTTCGGATCTTGATTTTCAACTAAAATTTTCCCGCATTAAGTTCGAACTTCCCATTATACACTTCGCCTTCCGCCTTCATTCTCTTTTCTTCTTTTTCTTTCCTCAAAAACTCCGGATCGTTCCAGTCCTGGACTTCACCGCTGGCATAGACAATAAAGATGAGATTCGTGATGATAAAGACAATCAGCACAATCCAGAAAACAGTGCTCCACTCAGATAATGATTTGTTAGGCGTGAGGGCCCCGACAATAAGTGGCGTGATAATTCCTGAAAAAGCACCAATTCCATTGACGAGAGCCATCAAAGTTCCAGAATAATTGGGACTGAGGTCAAGGGCGTTGACCTTCATGCCAGGATAGAAAGTTCCCATGAGTGTCATTCCTATAGTGAATAAAACGACAACAGTCGTCCTATCACATCCAGCATAGGAGGCTCCGATGATGAAAATTCCTGGACCAATAGACGCAATCGTTGTTCCCAATTTACGAACGTTTGTCCTGGACATCATATCGGAAGTGATCATCCAATCAGCTAACCAGGAAGTAATAATACTACAGAACCACATGCACAAATAAGGCAAAGACGAAAGGTATCCATTGCTTTTAATAGAGAACTTCAAGACATCGCTCATGTATTTTGGAAGGTCCGTTACCATCGTGAAAAATCCCCAATCGTGACCAATCTGCGCAGCAATCAAGGCCCAAACGGGTACAGAAGTGAGAAGATATTTCCAGGGTGTTGGTGCTGGTTTTTTATGGGTGTGAGCACTTAGGCGATCTTGGAGGTACTTTAGTTCACTCTCGCTGATGAAGGGATGCTCGCTTGGGTTGTTATAACAGATGACAACCCAGACCAGGAACCAGAGGACTCCAATTGCACCAAACACATAAAAGACAGCAGGCCAGCCCATGGTGGAGTAGTGGATAATTAAACCGGATAAGGTGGTAGCAAAGACGGTACCAAGTTGAGCCCCGGCGAAAACCATGGAACCAATCTTTGAGCGTTCCTCAGGTGGAGTCCATTGAGCAAGCATCGCATTTAGGGCAGGAAAAGTTGTGCCCTCTCCGAGACCCATCAAGATTCGAAGGACTATTAGGGCGGTTGAACCTCCCCATTCTACTGCAACTGGAGTTAACAGGGTGAAAATGGCTGTAGAAAGAATTCCCAAACCTAAGGAGTACTTTCCTCCGAAACCCTCAGCGAGCATGCCTCCTGGAAGGTGAGTTACAACGTAGCCCCAGTAAAAGGAGGAGAGGATAATGCCCTGGAACAGATAAAATGATTTTTTTTAAAAATATTTATAACTTCTTGTATAGTTCAAGGGTCGTCGGGCAAAGTGGCGTAAGTACCAAAACATCTCCGAGGAAACCTTTGTCAAAGGAACGGCGTGTCCCAAAAAACATGGATTTTGACTGTAAGAGTTGCATGACTTTTTTATTTATTAATTTAAAAATAAAACTAAAAACGCGTCTCGAGCTATTACTTAGCACTATTGAATCGTGAAGGGAACGCCTAGAAAAAAGCAACCGCCTCCGAGGAAACCCTTGTCAAAGAATGACACATCCCCAAAAACGCTGGCCCTGGCACAGTAAAAGCTTTATAACTTTTTTATTTTTGAATTTAAAAAAATCTAAAAACGCGTTTCGAGATATTATTTATATCTATTGAATCGCGAAAAGAGCAGGCGGAAAGAAACAACGACGACTTCGGAGTAAAAATTATCAAATATCGATTTCGAGAATGACATTGAGAAAAACATGATTTCTTTCAACTGTTTCAGCTTGTAATGAATTGTGTATAAATATTTTTTTTTACAACTAATGCTTTTTTTGTGACGCCAAAACTCTCAGAAATGACACTTTGAGCCATAAAGGCCCATAATGCACGGCTCATGGCAATTACGTCCTTATGCACTGCTTTTCTTCTCCTGATCCACTTCCAAATCGAACTCGACCATAATCTTCTAAAGGGACATGAGTTAAGTCAAAACAATTAATTTAAGCCAACAAAACCAATTCCCGAAATTTTGCACTTATGCACTTATGCCCGACGACTCTTCAGTTATTAATTTATTATCTGTTGAACTATCATGGAGAATCTCAAAAAAGTTTTAAAGATAATCTGAAATGAAGAATTTATAATTCATTTATCATTATCAAGATCGAGATACATATTGTATTCCTTATAGTGTGTTTATAGGCCAACTCGCGTATTTACAAATTGAAAACAAAATATTTCTCGCATCAAATAATGTGTTATTTACAATGAAATGTGTTGCCTTGTCTCGTGATTCCATAAAATGTGTCAAGCATTGATCACATTTTTCTGGAAAGAATTTACGTCTATTGTTATCTTTTTCATTGGCGATGATAATTCTGAGATCTAATTATCTCACTATTCTGATCGATTTAATTAAAAAATTGTGGAATGTGAAGAATTGACGTGAGGTGCATCACACGTTTCATCCTTATTAGAGGCACAATCTTAACTTAATAGTTTCGGAACATAGCCATACAAAAAAATTCGACTGTTACCGTTTTTGTAAATACGATCGTAATTCCCAAAACGGTATTCGACCAATTTTTTCATTCTCATCACATGAAAGTGTATTATTTCCTCCTATTGAGAGAAACTCCCTTGAATTTTTTCAAAATTTTTTAAAAAGTTTTAGTAGTACCGCAAATTTAAAAAAAATTTAAATTTGTTCTATGGGTGCATAAATCATAGGTAATTTTTTAATATAGTTTTACGTAGTAAGTAAGAATATAAAATTGAAATAAAAAAAGTTGGGTAAAATTAGACTTTTTTAACAAATAAAAAAGTAATTTTTTGTTCGCTAAAAAAATTGTAATTTGACCAAAAAATTTTTTTCTTCATTTTGAATTTTATATTCTTACTTGCTACCTAAAACTGTGTATATAAAAAATTCTCTATGATTTTCGCACACATAGAACAAATTAAAGAATTTTTTAAACTACGCAGCACTATTAAAACTTTATTAAAAATTTTGAAAAAATTCAAGGGAGTTTCTCTCAATAGGAGGAAATAATATACTCTCATGTGATGAGAATGTAAAAATTGGTTGGGTACCGTTTCGGGAATTATGATCGTATTTATAAAAACGGTACGGGTTCAATTTTTTCTAGCGCCAAAAACTTGTTTAAAAATTTTGAAAAAATTCTAGGGAATTTTTTTCACCAAGAGAAAAAAACTGGACGAGTGCCGTTTTGAAATATACGATTTTCAATTTTTAAACGCCACCCTAACGACTTTTTCGTGTCCAAAGTGTCTTCTATCAACTCATATGGTTTATTTATAAAAGTTACCTCTAAAGATGCAGAATTTTTTTTACTATATACATGAAATCTTATACTATTAGTGAAAGCAATAAGATAAAAATACAGGTTGTAACTGAAAAACACAAAGCTTAATCGAAAACTCGTTATTTGGGGAAAAAAGTTTTTCTTTTGGATCTAAGATGTTTTGGAAATGTGCTCTTCATTAAATTTGTTTTCGAATTAGAATTATGGCTTTTCAGTTCTACTTGTATTATTTCTATATAAATCCGTATTTATGAATTTTTTGCATGGCTGTACACTCTTAATTATTGATAAAGAATCCACGTGTTACAAACATCAAACAATCTTATCCATATCTTGAAAGTCCTTTGAATTCCATCATGATTACAAGACCTTATTCATCTAATCAAATGTCTAATCGGTGGTTATAAAGAAAATGATAAAATAAAAATTGGATCGAGGATAATTTTGATATACTGACCTGAGACAAATCATTATATTTTAAACTCAAACATTTTATAAAACCTAATAGATCTTTTCTCAGTGGACTAGGAGACGAATTCCATAATTTATTCGATTTGAATAAATCTCACTTTATAAGGGTGTTTTGGGTCTCGAATAATTTTATTCGTTATCAAAAATTCGAAATAACGATAGGAAACAATATTTTTTTAGTTTCTAATTAATTTAATTTCTAATTTCTGATTAAAGCATTTCTAGGTATTTTGAATCGTACAGATTTCAACAATTATTTTACTTCTTCAATACTTGATTGTTGAATTTTAGCTAAATTTTCGGATCTCTTGGTCCACTGTAGTAAAAAATATTGTTAAAGAGTTTTTAAAAATTTTCATAATAGTGTAATAATTGAATGATATTTTTTATCTACATATCGTAGAAATGATACGCCATTGATGTTAAGATTGCGCATAAAATACACATAATTTATATTTTTTGATTAAAAAGTATCTTATCTGTGATTTCAGAATATCTTTTCCTTTAATCAATTTACCAAAATTGTATTTGAGTAAGAAACGTGGGGAATTTAAAATTATCTTACCTGTGTACTTTGACTCCATTCATAGGTTCCACCCTGTGTGTTCTCTTTAGGAGAATCGTTCAAATCAACAGGACACGTGCCATCTGCTGATATTGCTGCTGATATTGTATCATTATGCTTTTCAGGTACCACCATGTCTGTTATAGCAATTGATAAACACACCCTCATTGCATAGGCAATGAACAGAGCCAGAAATCCCATGACCGCAAAGACCCATCGCTGCGGGATGCGAATGCCTGAAAAATAAATTTTTATAATTTTTAATTTGAATTTTTCACTTTAAAAACTGTTTCGTACATTTTGCAAATAACGAGACAAAATCATATAATTTAAATATTCAATTAAAAGGATTTCACGAATTTATTGGTTCTAGTGATAATAAGATCATGATAATCAAAAAAGTTTCTAAATGCCGACGCGGTGATAAACCGATTATAGATATTAATTGATTTCATAAGATCTTGCAATTAAATTACAACAAATGAACCATTCATTATATAATATGATTTCTTTTAGCAAAATAATATCAATCGACTGCAAATTATTATTTTCGAAAAAGGAAGTTGTGTTTCAGGGTGAAACAGATCATAAATGCATTAAAATTTTATTAAGGAAAAGGTTGAAGGACACTTTTTATAGCATTAAAATTATATGCCTTGACGTGGGGCACATTAAGTTATCCTGGCTGCACAGTTTCGCTATTAATCCCTTGTTTTATATATTTTCAAGTTTTCATACTAAGCGACCTTTAATAAAAACATTAAACTTCGAGTTTTTTTTTTTTTTTTTTAACATCTAAACTCTTAATATTAAACTTCGAGAATTTTATGAAATAGGGGAAATCTTAAATTTCACTTGTTAAAGAAAGTGATCAAGGAAGTGGTGATTATAAGCGTCGCAGGCGATGTTAAGGCTTTTGCGGTTGAATTCCTTTTTCAGACTCATCTATTAACCTGGCATTGACAATGAGAATTTTCCATCCATCATTGATACGCATCACTCAGCATCAATTATATTTACAATCTATGTCATCACATGAAATAATTAGGTATATTCCTCAAGTTTCAAGTATGTATGAGATTTTAATTTGATATATCGTGATAAATTACTCTACTTGTCCACTTCAATTACGATCAAGTTTTGCAAACAATTTCTGATAAAGTTTTAATTCATTTGACAATTATAATTTTATTTCATTTAAATCTTCAACTCCTCGATAAAAGTTTATCACGAATTATTTTCTTGATATTAAATGAAAATTTTATCTGGATAGAAATGATTGACACGCAAGCTAATTTTTTAACATTTTTAATTACATAACTAACTTAAAAGGAAAAAAACCATTTTTTGAATTAACTTGGAAAAATAATTGTCCAAATTAGAGAAGCTAATTCGAGTTAGTAAATTATGTTTTTAATATTCCAAGTATCACTGGACTAACTTCGATCATGACCTAATTTTTACCACATTCTTTATTACCTCTTCTATACACATCAAATGCCTTTTATGATATTTTTATGAAAACAGAAGCTCTAAAAATATTGTTACAACGCTTGTTACGAAGTCTATAAAGTTAAGAATTTACTGACAAAACGAGCATTGTTCAATTATTTCTTCTGAGAGAAAAATTGTCAGTTAATTTAAGACTCATTTTTTTCAAAAGAAAAATATTTCATTGGATCAATCAAGTTTAAATTTAAATGAAAATGATTTAAAATATGCAAAAGACTTTGTTACTGTTCACGAAATAAATTTTCAAAAAAGAAAGGTTCTTAGTCGTCCAAAAAAAATATAATAAAAAAAAATTTTTAATTTATAGAAATAGAAATAATTAATAGAAATACATTTTATTTATAATAAAATTTAATTTTAAACACTATCACGTAAAGCATGTTAAGAAAAAAATGCTCCCTCTTGTTTTCAAAATCGTGTGATAAAAAAGTTTTGACTTATGTTTTCTTTTTCAAATTAAATAAATTGCACCAGTGGTTGTCGTTTCTACTTGGCAGAACCATTTGAATGGAAGTTCAGTTTTCCTTATTTTGTATAAGTTTTTACTAACCAAAGGACATTTTTTTCAAGTAAACTTAAAATCCTTCTATTTGCCCTCCTAATTTCGCTTCAATGACTGGCGTTTAAAGTCCAGTTTCTTTTGCAATATTATTTAAAACTCAATTCTTTTCTTATCTGATCGATTTTGAATATTATCATTTCTTGTTTTATTTGTTTTTTTTTCTAGTCATATAGGGAAATTCAATCATAAATTGTAACTTGTGTTCACTCGAATTAACAAATCTTGATATCATTTCTTCAACTTAATCCATATCTATGATGAACCAAATAAAACACTTCATAAAACGGATTTACAAAGTCAGTTTGCAACTGATAAATTGATTTATAACTGATTATCTATAAAAAATAGATCTACTCATTCTGTTTTTAATATTTAATGCATATAAAACATAGAAATAGAATGTGCAGATATTTGTCTGATTTAAAAATTACGTAAATTTACTACACATATGCACATGTAATAAATTTACATAATTTATGTACATTTTATGTAATTCTTATTATCATAATTTTTTACTTTTATTATTTATTTATTTTTATCTAATTTTTTATGTAAATTTCATAATAATGTGTAAGTAATTATTTAGCGACAATTGTCTTCCCACTTTCTTTTATTATGCAAGATCCAACGAAAATATTCGGTACACGTTCACGCATAAATTAATGGGGGTTTACTCTTTAATTGAATGTCTTGCATGCAAATATAGGACGCCCGGTAAAAACAAAATAGTTCCTTAATAGTCACGTAAAGAAAGTTTTTTATTTGTATATGTATGAAGAATTTTTTTTCAAAAAACTATCAACTTTTTTTGAACTGCACGTTTTGGATATGAATAAAGTTTCTCCAGGACTATTAAATTTTTACTTATTTACCTTAACAATTTAAAGAATAGGAAGGTTTTATCGCTCTTCTAAATTTTTGTTTCATTTTTAATTACATTATTAATAAATATGGCATTAAAGTAAAGAGAATTAAGAGTTGGAATTTGAACAAAGAGAAACTCATGACAATAGTGAACATTTGTGACAATCACAAATGCAACTTTTTTGATAGATGCCTAATCTTATCAGTACAAGCCCCTGGAATCATTGTACTCTTTATAAGCACGGTCAATGATTTATTGGCAGATTAAGGTACTGATAACAGGTTGGTGCTTTCCCCAGATTTACTAGATCATAATGCTCATCCTATTTTTTAAAAAATTTTCTCACTCGATTTCAACACAATTATTTCAACAATGATTCTTAAAAAGCAGGCACATAAACAATCAATGATTTTCTGTTTCCTCCACTGTTGACAATGATGACATTTTAAAGTCCTTTTATTTACAGATTCTCTTAAATATAACTTTGATATGTACTTTTTTCTTTGTCTGAAACTCTATTTATAAATGTTATCCTTTAACGAATAAAATTTTTTGTTTGAAAAAAACATATTTAAGCAAGTAAATTCTAATCATTGTTATTTATTTTATTAAAAATCTTATTATTTCCTGAAAAGTGGAATACTTGGGAAACTTAAAATAAAAGTTAATTGAAGTACTAGTAAAGATAATTAATTTGTGAGAATTCTTACGTAAGTACCGTGAAATATGTGCAATAAAATAAGATAAAAAAATTTATTGCATTTAGCATTTCTAAAAACCACAAATCAATAAAAACGAGTTTAAAAAATCGAAATGACATTTTAATTATATTGACGCGTTTCGTTTTGAATTTACAGGTAGTTTTTGATTGATCAATTGCCATCTACATTTTAGTGTCATTTACTAATTGCCTTGCATAATTATTTTCAGATATGTCTTGCAATTTACTTTAGAATGCAGGCAATAACCCATCCGTAGTCATCGGCATCATTATGTCTGTTGTATAAGTCTTTGTAAGCAATTTGCATGTTTCATTTTCATCATAAAAACCACAATTCTACGACTTAAAAAAGGAAAAGAGAGAAGGAAAAGACAGATAAATAGTCCATAAGGGATCGTTCACATATTACGTGACGCGGTTTTCTTTTATTTATGTAGTTGTGTCCTTCTCAATTTTACGACAAT
>JBAGKK010025152.1:0-11250 GCA_037177015.1 Euceroptres primus | reverse complement strand
TATCGGAACAAGTGGGTCCGTAGTATGCCTGTCTCTCATGGACTAGATTAATTTTTAATTAATTAAATTTTGTCTAGTCCAAGTTTTCAGAAAAAAACTACCGCAGCCCGGGTTCGAACCGGGAACTTCCTACTCTCGATTTTACTTTAATCTTTAAAAAAAAGACATCCAAATATCATCTTTTGCTTTTAGAGTATAAATAAGTTTAGAAACTTATTTCATATTGATAGCAGCTGCGTATTAACTCCCCCTTTTCAAATTAAATTTCAATCACAATATATTAGTTTCTCAGGCTCGGAAACATTTCACATTATTCACGGGTAAATGCCATTTCAGAAATCACTGCTATTGAACCAGAAATGACTTCTGGATTCTATTATGCCGAGTTCGTAAGCCCCCCTTTATATAGTTCACACGTGCGTCCGGTCAATGTTTCCATCAAAGGCTAAGCAAAAATAAACATGATTTCTATAACCATTTTTATTTAAAACTCTTTCTGATAGTTGCAAAAAATCTAGATTACGTAATTCGTTTCCTTCAAGTTAAAAATATTATATCGATACTTGAAATTTCAAAACACACGTTCCATAATCATCAATTATACGTGATGTTTTGTCCAATGCATGTTTGTCCGAAAATATTTTTTAAATATCTTTAATTTCCAAATACTTTAAGATTCATATGCAAGAATTGCGAAATCTCTAAAAGGTAAATGATCTTTGCATGCATAATTGAGAACCTGAAACTTATAAATAAATGTCTTCTCAAAGTTAAACTATACCAATTTCAATTAAAAATCTTCATGCATTGTATTATCGTCACTATAAAAACGATCATAAATAATTTACGGAAAAAAATCTCATAAAGAAAGCAATTTACATAAAAATGGAACAATTTAGCAATCATTCCTGTTTCAAAATTGAGTTGCTAGAGACTTAATACTCACCCAAATATGAGCATGTAAAGCATCATAATTAAGGTAAGAAGGAAAAAATCAAGTTTCACTCAGGACTTATCGGGCCTGTATTTGTCGAATTGGGTAGAATTTTCCGGTAGCGGAGAGATTTGGCTAATTAATGATTATAGATTGAAGAGTGTTTTTTATCTCCTCATTAATTTATCGGTGTAAGATGATCATTTTTTGAAATTTGCAATATGGTCACGTGATGCGCGAGGACTCCATCGTACAGGTTGGGAAACAGTGTCACTGACCGACTGCCTAAGGCCACCAGACCGCCTTGCACGGAACATCGCCTTAAGTCTTAAGTATCATTCACACGAAACAAGAGAAACAAACGATTTTTTGTTTTTATGTTTCTTTTAAAAATTTTATTTATAAAACGTCCTTTTCTTACTGTTTCTCTGTTTTCTTATCTGCTTATTTCAAACTTAACTTTTAATTCGGCTTTCACAAAAATATTTAACTTTCTGATTCTAACTTTCACTCGAGAATGTATCTTTTAATGACACGAGTCATAAACTTATTTCCTTATTAACTAACGTTGTGAAATAAGAATCGCAATTGAAAGTGATTTTACAAAATCTTAGAGTGGACCAATTTCTTCGGGCTTATTTTTACCTGTTACAAATTTTTAGACTTTTTTGTTTATTAGACGTGTATTATTAGAACTCTAGTGTTATATTGAAATGGTCGTAACTTCAGAGCAAAAGATGGGGGTGCGGCGGTGAATGTATTGTGTGCCTCAATCCGGTTTAGCGAGTTATGTAGCCTATACTGGATCGGCTTGCAGTAAAGTTGATATAATTATGGTTTATTCACCCACATATTTGTAGCAATGAAATCAATCAAGTTTAATACATAAAATATAAGAAACTACTCGATAAATAGAGCTTTTCCGATGAAAAAAAACATGGATATATGTACTTTTATTTTATCAATCTTTTTTACATTTGTGTGAAAGTGTCTATATTTTGTAATGAACAAACCTTAAGGTGTTTTTGATCGATTTGACTCTTGTTCACGGTCGTATCTCAATCTGGCAGGAAGGGAAAAGTCTACTTCCACTACTAAACTCAAGAAGTCGTAATCTCATACAAAAGGTGCCTGCTTCTCAAACTACCTGCGCTCTTCAGTAATCCAGTTTATCATTTACCCTAAGGCCTTCGGTAATCTTCGATCCATCGAGAATATCGAGACTAATCTCAGCCTCCGGGGCTGATGCTAATCGTGAAAGTGTTCTCGTGATTCTAGATTTCCCGGTCGCGATTCAGAAAAAAATAATCTAAAGTTAAAAATTGTTTTTTTTTCTTTAAACTTTATTACTCCCCAAGACCTTGAAACTAGAGATTATCCGTATTACTACGGAAGATAAATTATATTTTATTCTCTAATCCCGTCTTAGTCCGCAGTCTGCTAGTCTTCTTCCTCAACCTTTATTTTTATGGCTAAACTCTTACAACATAATTACAGAAGATTGTGAGTCAATATTATAATAAAAAGAATAAAATATTGTTTATTGCAGGCAGAGAAAAATTCTTTTAACGGTGATCAGCCTCAACCTTTACTTTGATTTTATATTTATAGTTTGTTTTGAGTGTTGAGCAGTTAAGCACAAATATAATTCAGGTAACCATAAAATAAAGGTTAAGGTTTCTTTTTGTGACACAGTTTGCTCAACTGTGTTCCCAGGAAGAAGTTTCCACACGCAAGGTGGAAAAGGGACACGTGCATAGGGTATTTTGAGTTTACCTGAGAAACAAGTTTTGTCTAAACTCTAAACACTTTACACTTTGAAAGGCTGATTATTATGAAGGATAGATCTATACATAGGCTTAAAATTATACACTATAAAATAAACGAGTTTTTACAATACGTTTCAACAAAAATTACGAAATGGTGTTTTTCTAACTTTGAGTCTGACATAGGATCCGAGCACAGTTTCCTCCGCTTGCTCTTTTGCAAGTAGACTTAGTAGACTATTCGTGAACGTAAAAAGTAGGCTGCGCTAAAGTTGACAAGTTGACATTTACGCGAATGGCGTGCAGTACCTAGGAGTATGTTTCAATACGTATTATTTGTTACATTTTAATCAGCAAGTATTTGCACGCTGAAACCAAGAAGTAATTTTTTCCTCAAATAATGATAAATAAACAAATTATGTTTTCTTCGCATCAAAATTTTTAACTCTACACAGTGATTATATATATATTTGTTCATCTCATAACAAAAATAGATTTATTTTACAGTTAAGAACATGGAATTCAAGCTGGAGATTGAGAAACATGTCTTTTATTCGACATACTATCTTTACTTATTATTTCTGTGGGAGTTAATTTGAAGCACTTGTTAATTGACGAATAATTACAGTTTTAATTACCATGCTCTTAATTAATGTGGTTTCACATGGTTTAATTATCATGTCATTAATTAATACGTCAACTCTAAGAAGCGTGAGATTAATTTTTAAAAAATAAGTTGACAGTAAAACACGATTTAAATAAAATAATATATATAGAGGACTGCGTCGTCGTGACTTTGGTCGGCGGCGGCGGCGTTCAGGTTAAATTTGATCGGCGACTGGCGACGCACCGGCGTGACGCCGTTTTTAATTTTCGGCAGCGGCGTGGCGGCGTCAATATCGGCGCGAGGTACGAAAACGGCCTTTTTTGCAATTTATTTTATTGTTTACAGATAGGAAGAAGATAGAAAATATAATTTATTGACAAAATTTAATAAATATTTAAAAACAATCGATAAATATTATGAAGAATAGTTAAACCAACCATCAGACCGAATTAGCGACAAAGAATTCTTAAGTGGAACTTTAGGTCATTTCATTTCTAGTCCAATTTTCCACCCTGTTTATCGGTTCAGAAAGTCGATATCTGCGCAATAAATTAATTATATGCGCTATCATAAGTTACCATGGTTACATTTAATTTGCGTAAGTTTGAGCATTTTTGTGTAGCCAATTTGGGCCCTCATTGGTCTTAAAATAGTCACGTCGCCGATAGATACCGCCGAAAATTGTGAATGGCGTCGCGCCGGCGCGCCGAATGAATATCGGCGGGGTCTCATTAAATAGAAAAAGTCGGCGGCGGCGAAGAACTCTATAAATATATTTAAAGTTAATGTCTGGATTAAGATGTTTAATTTTAATGTATAGAAATTTGACATTGAACAAAAATAACCCCCCTTTAATGATAAGAGAAATGAGATTATCTGTACGATTCCAACCATGGCCTGACCATGAGCTTCTGTATTCTACGTGAATATCACATGTGGCACTGACCCACGCCTTGAGATGGCCCACTTGCGCTCAAGTCAATATTACCTTATGTACTTAAAAAAAAATAGTTAAAAATAAGTATCTTTAGAAAATATGTTGACTTAACAGTTTTAAATGAAGCAGCTTTAAATTAGACAAAGGAAAACAAAGAAGTAAAGAAATTATCTCAATTTTCTCCAAAAATCATTAAATATAATTATTATATTATAAACCATTTCTGTATTAATAATTGCTGAAAATGTAGTTCCTAGAAAGGCATTAAATTACATTTTACCGTTTACAACTACGTCATATATCTTGGTGCGTGTGAAAGGCCCTGAGGAAGGAAAGGATTAGTCTGTTGATATAGTGACATTAGTAGTCTGAGTTTCCATTTAGGTAAATTCGTTGAATTCTGTAATAAAATTGGCCAAGTATTATGTTCCTTTGTCTTTCAGAGAGGGCGTTAGTCACTCCTGAAAATGATTCTATACGCACCTCCCAATAGGGCATTAGTTTTCAATTCTGTCAGGTGTCTAAAGGCATAATAGGGGCCCGGAATCGGTAAATTTAGTTTTGAAAATTACTCAGGTAGGTACAAATTCAGGCTCCAACACGTATATTTCAGAGTTTTGACTCCTGAACCTGTGCTGAGAACGTTTTTCAAAACATGGCTGTTCGTGATCTTCCTTTAAACGTGACTCATTTTGTACTAGACCTCCTGTTGCGACAAGTATAGGTTTAATACCTGAATAATTAAATCCCGACCTTTCATGTCTCAACTTAATTATTATCTCTCGTTTCCAGGCAATGTTCACTGGCGTCAAACTTGACTTTTGTATACAAACTTAACTTACTTAAGGGCATGTACCAAGGTGAGCACGTGACCAAGATGTCTGCAATTTATTTTTCTCGAGTTTTCTCGCAAATTAATAATTTAAATGAATTTTCAAGAGAAGCCAGAGGTACGGAAATGGTCCACATACCTCTGGCTTCTCTTGAAAATGCATTTAAGTTAATAATTTACGAGAAAACTCGGGGAATTTAATTAGCGACATCTTGATCACGTGGTCACTTTGGTGCATACACTTAAGTCAATTTCATTTATACGTAAATTCTCAGTTTCCAATTTCTTGAGATTACAACAACAGCATAAGAAAGTTATATATAGCCTCACGTAGCAGAGAACTATTAGTACAGCAATAATTTTGTTCTCTTATTCATGAGTGGGAGGCGTATATATGTGCAATTGTGCATATGGGCTGATATAGCATTTTATACTTTTTTTCCTTAGAATATGCTGGCTATTAAATTCAACGACAAAAATATATATTTCATCATTTTCAGTATCAATAAATGTAATCTCCGATACATTTAACCCTTTGTTTAGCAAACCACTTTTCCCCTATTCAATTTTATTCAAGTGCTTTTTTTTAAAGCAAAACTTCTCACCTAAACTGAAGAGTCAAAAAATTGAAGAAAGATAGAAATATCTGGCTCTTCAGGTTGAAAGATGATATCGCTGCCGTAACAAATTTAAATACCGTATCTACAGTTCGGATAAGTCACCTGTCACCTGTTCCCGTTACCAATTTCAGTTCTAAAAGGTATCCTAGCTTTCCCTGCATCATAAGTAGAAAGAACACCCATATTTATGTTCCTTGTATCAGTTAAATTTTTATAACTGGTGAATAAGGTTAATAGTAAATAAAAGATTTACATGCATGATAAGCGGTATCAGTCAATAATCAGGGTAGTACTTATTCTTTTCATGTAAGATAATTTACATTATCAAACATTAGCAAACAGATTTGTCTAAACAAAAACTCAATTTAATCATCTACTTGAGTTAATATTGGAAGCAGATTATTCTGAGGTCAAAGCGAACATACTCCAAAAATTGAATTACACGTAGCACGCACAATATGAAGCAATTAACAGATTTACATATGATAAGATACATACACATAAACAATATTCACCTGGGGTGTTTCTTCAATGTCATATAAAATCTTAGATTATGATTCACGAGGCATTAGCAAACAGTCGGAATAACAATTAAAACATGCAAACAATTGACAGAAAAAACCGTGCTCTGATTATTTGTGTAAACGAAATTCACTTTTTCTAAGTTAATTTAGAAAGTAGATCATTTCGACTTCGAAGACTGATAACGTTTTACAGAGTAAGGAATTTTATTTGCCCACAGTTATAAGAACGAAAGGCCTTTCTTTGAAGCAAGAGACAAAAGATAAAGAGAATTGATGATAAAGAGAATCCACGAAAGGTGATTCCATCATAATTAAGACTGAAGGCAAAAAACAAGGTGAGATGAGAACAGACGGTGTGAGATTTCACGATCAAGGTCCTGACAGACTGCCGTTGTGTAATGAACGTGAGAGCAGAAGATTGCGTGGGCTGGGTTTGGGAGTAGTGTACCGGTGAATTTGGCGCGAAGCATGTGAGTGACCCCGTTTTCCCTTCTCTTTTTTCCTCAGTTCCTCAGTAATCTCTTCCTTCTCACTCCTCTCACTAAGTAGAACTATGTATGTATTATGAAGAGAAAGGTGCCGTCCAGAGAGGACGAGTGCACACCGCGTGGCTTTTACCGAGGGCAACGTTACATAATGCCAGGATATCCGCCTGTCTGGGTCTCGTACACGCGTCTCCTTTGCTTCATAAGACATTCATCAGATGCTTCGTGGCTTTACTCCAGAGTTTTGCACAGTCTGCTTTGCCTTGCTTCCAATCTGCGCTCTTTACGTGCGGAACGATGCGCGATGCGGCCCTCTTTGATAGGGTGGTCAAGGGGGAAAGAGAGACTGTAATTTAGGGGCAGATCGGAAGTGGTCCGCGGTTAGGCAACTATCGCCCCCAGTTCATTACTGTCTCCATATATATTGTTGTAGATCCTTGTCAATGAAAGTTTTCGTCTTCAAATGATGGTACGTATACAACTCAGATCTCATGTGAAAATTGTCGGATTTATATACCCCTTTTCTCAAACTTTGAAATCTATTCACATAATTAAGATAATTAAATTTTGGACATATGGATTCCGAAAATCTTGTCTATAATTGCTTATTCTTATTAACTCCAGTTCAACACACTACCTCACTCGAACATATTTCCGTGAGATTTAGACGTAATGTAATCTCGCATTGTTGAAACCTACAAGTCACGAATGCGACGCTATGCTGGCGTGAAATTACTTGGTTAACGGGTTTGCAGCTAAAGCTGAAGTAATTACAATTAGTGCAAAATAGGCGTCCTAAATTTTGTTGGTCCGCAATGTGGAATTTTAGTGTGAATGTTTTGCAATCTTTGACTAACTGATACCTAACACTGAATTAAATGTACGCTTTCTACCATCTGTTACTGTCAATGCTCGACTTATCGTAAATTCGTAATACAGGTTTTGCCTACACTTCGGGAAAAGTTTATTGATTATTACTACTCATTTATGAAGTCAATAACAATATTGCCGATGGAATTAAGTTCAGATCATTCTAATTTCTATGTGTTATCATGGTAACAAAACAAAGTGCACATTTCTGTGCTAATTTTTGTTGCAGGTAAATTTAACACCACCAGCATTCAGATATGAAAACAACACTTTGTTTTTTCTGCGTACTCATTAAAAAAAAAAACATGTGCGGTTCCTGGGCCATTGTCCGAACATTATGTGGACGACCCAAGTGACTGCATCATGGAGTTTAGTTAGAATGTACCGTAAGTAAGTACGGTTCGAGTAATTTCCTGGAGTTTCTGGTTTTTCACGCACCATGGTACTCGGACACATAAAATACACAGAGCATTTTAGTTCAGAAAAAATTCTAATGAGACTTCAAATCAGATATAAATGGTTATAATGAGTTGAGCTTTAATCCATTTTCTCTTATTATTTTTATCATAATGGAAAAATAATATAAGTTTTTTATCATTTAAATATTGAAAAATATATTTATTCCTATAAAAAAGCAGTACTTTTAATTGAAGGGCCTTTCCAGATTGATTTTGTTATTTTAATAAAATCCGAGTCAGTGGGATTAATACCATCCATGGCTAAATTGCTATTGAATTTCGCTCTGGTGAAAGATTCCGATTCCAGGCTGTATTATTTGCATGTATACAGTTGTGTTTCACCGCACTTTATTTCATTCCATTCTACCGTACCGATACCCCATCAATGACTAAATTCTCGTTTCGAAAACTCGAATTGGTTCAGCACTTGATTGAACCTGTGACCACTGACAGTATTAGTCCCAGTATCCAAAGGATTGAATTTCTATAACAATTACCAACCCTTCTCTTTTATTCCAAGCGATCCGCCTCTCTGTCGTGAGTGCAAATCCTTTACACACAAGCAAAGTCGATTCGATAACGTACTTACTGAGACAATTAAATCTGCTCTTTAGAATCTTTGCATTCAAACTCTTCTCTAATTTTCCCTTTTCCAAACTGTATACCGGGTGTCCACGCTGGAGCTTACCAAAAAGTATGCAATCCGTCTTGCACGCCAATGCTATTCTTACGGTCGCGTGAATGCCGGGTTACATACTTTTTGGTAAGCTCCAGCGTGGACATCCTGTATATTTAATCTATCAACAAGAGCCGTATTTCCAAAGGAATCATTTTTTAATTTACAAATAAAATTTATAATGAAAATTGAGAATTGTTTAGAGACCTATGTACCTAGAACTGGATGTTCTATTATAGTCAGTCTTAAAAGCCGGTCGAAGCCCTCAAGCCGTCTTAAAATATCAACTCTCCAATGGTTAAAAACCGGACGGGTGGCAACCCTATTCCCAAAGTCCCAGTAGCTAATTAGTCACCCTCAGATTAAAACGTAATTTAAGCGTAACCAATTTTGATTCTTCAGTCCCCTTACCAATAAAATTGCCATGACTCAACTTTTTTTTTCCTTTTTAGGATTATATATTTTTTGTCAATCATCTTTTCAATGTACCAATTATAACTTTTCCTCTTAATTTACCGTAAAACTTCAAAGCCGAACTTGTACGATTGTTGAAAATAATACCTGGACCCTCGTCTCAACAAAATATCTTTGACAGAGATCTACACTTTGTGAAAGAAATTGCATTAGCTGATACTTTTAAGGTTCTGACCAAGGCTGGGAATAATATATAACCAAGGAACCAGATCTAACTAAATTACTAAGGACTAGATACTAGACTAAAGGACCCTAAAAAGACAAACGAGCTCCTTTTACGAATTCACCCGGTGGTCACTCTTTGTTCTCCGAAGTTCGGGAACCGGTCAGTGTTATATTCATTGACACGAGGACTTGAAAAAGAGTGTCATGGTCGACCCACTTTGCGGTCGGACACACTTTCGAGGATCAGGCCACAAACGTGAGATGAATCGTGTATTGATGGGATTATACTGCCTGCCGTTCCAAGATCTATACCGTATCGAATATTCCGCTCGGGTCTCGTTAGAAAGTGTTGCAGGAGCCAGGCGATCGCTGTTACGTATATAATCTTATATGCCAGTACATATTTGTGCACTTGGATCTGTGTATTAAATATGCATCTGTGTACTTTATATTGTGAGTTTCTATATGTTTCTATATATCTTGTGCGCACTACTACACATTTATGTACAGGCTTATATGCACGTACGAATATAGAAATAGATACAGTCAGAGAACTGCCCTGGCGAGGTTACTAAACAGGATCGACCAGCAAAGTACGGTAGCACTCATAATATTGTCATAACTGCTGCACCTGCGTGCAGGTCTTTAGCTACGTGGAAACAGCATAGCCCAGGGAAACAACCATCGCAAAACCACTTTGATCTCGATCCCCTTCTAGGATCTCAACACGACCCGATCGCGTATCCCGACCTCCATTAACCTGGAATCACGCAGAATCACGTTACACTCCAGAGTTCTAGAACAAACCTTATAGCATATAGCCTTTTACCAAAACTAATGCTCTCTTTAGTCTTTACCAACCGATATTCTTTATCGTTCTTCTATTTTTGTAAAATTATATTATTTTAACTAATAATACTGCAGCAGTACGCATTAGGAATTTAATACTATGATCAACCTTCATCAAAAAGATAGTCCAATTTTCTTGTGGGAAAAATATACCTATTTAGACAGATATAATGATACGATAAACTTATTTATAAATATCATATCCATAAAAGCATAATTAAATATGTATAACTTTTCAGTTCTTTAAAAAGGTGTAACTTTTTTCAGCAAGATTTAAACATTAACAAATATCTTATTTAAAATATCATGTCGGTATGTAAAGTCATTTTTACTTCTTAAAGACCAAAGGCCTCAAGTTCTTACAATTTTACAATATTATAAACTAAAAGAACATTGAAAAAAATAGTTTTTAAAACAAGTATAATACACTACCGGCGGGAATCTTAGTTTGTTAATTTCTTCTCAGAAAAGATTTTATTCTTACTTTAAATCTTGACTTTAAATGAAAAAAAATTGTTATAAGCTATGTCAAGATTTTGAATTTCAAATTCATCTTTCTTGGCATGCACAATTTTTTCTGCTTCTACTGAAAAAAGCATTCTTGATACATTTTTGAAAAATTTTCAACTGAGGTATGTTTGTGGTATAAATAGTTAATTTAACTACTTTCTTATTTATAGCGACTATATTCTTAATTTTGATAAGTTGAAACCTCAGGCAATTAAGAAAATATGTTTTAATAAAAATGGTTATCTCAACTCATTTTGTTAGCAGTCTAAGGACTCTAAGGCTTTAACTTAAAATTTATAGATATAGTTTAACTGTAAAATGATAGTTATCAGAATAAGAAATTATTGCTCACCACGATTAAGAAATTGGTCACTACAAATAAGAAAGTAGTTAGATTACTTTTTTTACTCAAAGTAAATTGACTTACAAATTTTTAATGCAGCGAAATGCACAAGACCAGAGATTTTGTTGCGTCGCAACTTTCCCTTTTTAATTATATTTTCGAAAACTTTATTTTATTTTTGGAAATCGTGCCTTCGTGTC
>JBAGKK010025141.1:0-11251 GCA_037177015.1 Euceroptres primus | reverse complement strand
GCGAGGTGAAACGATAACGGAGCGCGAAGCGCGACGTTCAATAATATCGGAGCGCGTAGCGCGACGATTAATAATACCGGAGCGCGAAGCGCGACGAGTATTTTGGATCGGAGCGCGAAGCGCGACGGACACTCCGCGCGCCCTAGGCGTGCTGAAACTTGCATTAACAAACCATTATTCATTTGAATAAATTAAATTTTTTAAAACAATTTTTTCCAGGAAAGTCAGGAGTTTACTTTCTTTTTCACAATGAATATTATAAGTAGTGATTTTCCACGGCAACACATTTTATTATTTTGTCTACACTGTGTGGCACGAGATAATTTTGTTTTCGATCATCATCTCTCGTTATTAAATTGTTGAAATTTGGCGGCTCTCTCTGCAACAGTTGACCATTTTGAGCTGAGCAACAATTCTCTTTCCTTCATTCTCCATCCAGTGTGAAGCGTCTTCTTGAAGGAAGGATGTTTCTATCTGTAAAGCTAAGAATAATTCGTTTGAATCTTCTGAAATTAAGTATTCAATTTCTTTATTCAGCAGTTCCTTATAGTTTTTCCTGCGATTTCTTGTATAATCCAATATACGTTTCTTGGACTTCTGTGATAAAGCCTGCACCATTAAATTTTTTGTCTCTGAACGCAGCAGTTTCAGGTACAAGGTACCAAAGATGTCCGCACAACTTTTCTAAGACGGCAGTGCAAATTTCTCGATCCTGCTTTGCGAAGGACTGAATTGATTTCAACATCTAAAGGTTTTCCTTTGGCGCCTTGACAGCAAGAGGTGCATTGAACCATACTTTAATATATATTTGCAACCAGGAATATACAAATTTCGCGGGAAGAGTTTAGCTCACTGGGAGAAAGAGGATACGCTTCCCGAAAGAGAAATATTTTCAGGATATACAGGGCTTTTGTTTCAAAAGCCGTTTTGAAGTATATTTCAGACACATGATGACAAGCGAAAAGCATAATATCATGCTCCAAGGCAACCTCTAGTAATTTACAAACACCGTTGTATTTTCCAGAGTTCGATGCTGTCGCATCACAGCAGAAAGCTTACACCTCATCAAGAAAGTCCCACTCTAGAAGGGTTTCATGCACAGGATCGGCTTCATCTTTCCCGTTCTCGATTCAACTTCCGGGGCTCCGAGAAACATGCCCTCACCTTCTGCGCTGATAATAGGCAGTCGATCCTCTTTGTCCTTGCCAGTGAGGGCAGGGAGCAATTTCTCATCCCAATGTAAGACAGCTGCTTTATTGTTGAATTTTGTGCACTTCTTTCGAATTTTCTCAATGTGTTACATTCTACATTTTCCTCGAAATCGGCGTATAGAGAATCTAATAAAAAAAAGAAGGGAGATTGACTCCCAGAGCATCAGCACACGCTATAAGGAGAAGCAGAAATACTCATGTTCAAGTTTCTAGGCGAATCACTGCTACTAGTCGATGATGCCAAATTCAACACAAGTATCTGGAATAAAAAAAATGTAATGAAATTCTTGTGTTACTGATTTTTTTTTTACTTTATAAGATTAAAAATAATAAAATAGTTTAACCCAATAATCACAGAAGGTTGAATTATCTTTTAAATAATGTTCGCAAGAAACGTTTCGGCACACTTAGAAAAAGTCGGAATGTCCGTGGATCCGACGTATTGTATACGATTAAACGAGTAATATATTATGATACATATTTATACACTTCCTTCATTAATTTACCTATGTTTCTACACAACGCTAAAGGTACTGATAAATATCGAGTTTTCTGTGAATTAAATGTTTTTTAAACGCTCGTATTTTACGTTAGAATAATGACAAACTCTGGTATTGTGCAACATTTCTGAAACATCACATTGCTGCACATTTTCAACGTTAATTATGAAAAATATTAAATTTTTTAATAAAAAGTATTATACTTAAATAATACGTTTTACGGCTCACGGTAAGGTATTCCCAACCTAAAAATACATCATAAAAAGCTCCGTAACTAATGCTGATGAACCAAGGGAAACTCGGCCGGCGATTTCTCTCCCGGAAAAACCACAAAAAGTGAATTGGAGGGGGGAAATCCGCGGGAAATAGCATCACTCGCGATAATTAATTAAAAACGCTAAAACCTGAATTTTATACTCGCAAGCAAGAGTTGTCAAAAGTAAACAAACCTCTGAATGACGTCTCGCGCGCTCTGGTGAGCAGATGAGGAAGAGCGAGGGGACGGCAGCCAACCAACGTCAAGGTAAATTCAGCGCCACATTCAAAAGAGATATCTTTCTATTCGATGAATTGATAAGTGAAAGACGAAAAATTATTTTCATTTCTACATATGTTATTGAACAAAGGTTCAAAAATTTACTGCGCAAAGCCAACAACGCAATGAACATGCTAAGTATTGCAAAATACAAATGACACATGTGAATAAATAAAACTTGATTGAACTATAATGAAATTTAGTAAGAAATATAATATCAAGATATTTATTTAGAAAATAATTGGACCCCATCAAAAGTCAAAACTCAAAAACAACTCTTGTGTCCGTCAATATAATTGATTTGTCAGACCGTCTAATTATTATTATAAATGCGACCTAAAAATATCAATTCACGGAGTTTGTGATTTTTATACTACCAAAGTCCCCAAAAAATTTTCAATAGGATTTATAACTATTGGCATCACTTCTGGCAACATTCGTGAGACTATTATTGACGAGTTTTCAAATTTGACCTACGGGTGGTTTCTAATAGAATTTTTAGATAAATGTCTGAGTTGGTGATTTTTCTAATACCAGAAATAAGTCCCCAGAAAATTTATAATTGCATTTCTCACTATTCACATCACTTCCGGCAATATTCCTGAGGCAACTGTCGACAAGTTTTCAAATTTGACCTAGGGGTGGTTTTTAATAGAATTTGTAGATAAGCTCCAAAGTTGGTGATTTTTCTAATACCAAAGTGCCAAAAAAAATTCAATTGCAATTATCACTGTTGACATCACTTGCGGAAATCTTTCTGAGACCACCCTATTATCGACAAGTTTTCAAAATGGGCCTAGGATTGGTTTCTAATAGAACTTTTAGATCAATGTCAGAGTTGGTGACTTTTCTAATACCAAAGCCCCCAAAAAATTTTCAGTTGCATTTCTAACAATTTATATCAGTTCCGGCAGCATTCCTGAGATAACCCTATTATCCACAAGTTTTCAAATTTGACCTAGGGGTGGTTTTTAATAGAATTTGTAGATGAGCTCCAAAGTTGATGATTTTTCAAATTTTTTTTTTTCTTCCATATCAGATGGTAAGAATGGAAACTTTTTACATTGACTTCTTCGTCCTTGGGCTAAACAAGATTTTTCAAATACCAAAGTCCCTAAAAAAATTTTAATTGTAATCACGACTATTGATATCACTTCCAGCAATATTCCTGAGACCACCCTATAATGGACAAGTTTTCAAATTTGACCTAGAGGTAGTTTCTAATAGAAATTTTAGATAAATATCAGAGATGGTGATTTTTTTAATACCAAAGCCTCAAACAAATTTTCAAGAGCATTTCTAACAATTGATATCAGTTACGGCAACATTCCTGAGACCACCCTATTATCGATAAGATTTTAAATTTGACCTAGGGGTGTTTTCTAATAGAACTTTTAGATGAATGTCAGAGTTGGTGATTTTTCTTACACCAAAGACCCCAAAGACTATTGACATTACTTACGGCAACATTCCTGAGATCACTCTAGTATCGACAAGTTTTCAAATTTGACCTAGGGGTGGTTTTGAATAGAATTTGTAGATGAGCTCCGAAGTTGGAGATTTTTCGAATACCAAAGTCCCCAAAAAATTTTCAATTGCATTTCTAACAATTGATAACACTTCTGGCAATATTCTTGAGACCACCCTATTATCGACAAGTTTTCGAACTTGAACTAGGGTGTTTTCTGATAGAAATTTTACATAAGCTTCAAAATCAGCGATTTTTCAAATACCAAAGTTCTCAACATATTTATAATGATAACTCTGGCTAATGATATTGCTTCCAGACATCTTTCTCAGACTCGGGACATTTTGACTCGATTTTGTACTCGGAATCTGGCGGACACAGGGCGAATAGCTTGAGGTAAATTTTTGGAAAAGTTGCCACTTCAAACTTGTTCCAAAAAATTTTCTGTAAAACGGTATTTTAAAAATCGAATTGGTAGTGCTCAAAGCTGGAAATATCAATCGATCGAGCTGCTACTTCGAATCCTAACTTAAATTCAAGCGCAGGAACCGGTGGAAAAAGAGAAAATCAAGAAGGAATAATTGTTCGAAAAGTTGGCTTCAAAACGGAGAGAAAAACAGGTCTTTGGTATTAGAGCTTTGGTATTAGAAAAATCATCAACTCTGAGATTTATCTAAAAGTTCTACTAGAAACCACCCCTAGGTCAAATTTAAAAACCTCTCGATAATAGGGTTTATTTTTTTTTATTTTTTATCTACAAATTATGTCAAAAAGCACCACTGGGTCCAGTTTGAAAACTTGTTGATAATAGGGTTGTCTCGGGAATGTTGACGAAAGTAATATCAATTGTTAGAAATGTAACTAAAAATTTTTTAGGGGCTTTGGTATAAGAAAAATCACCAACTTTGCAGCTCGTCGACAAATTCTATTAAAAACCACCCCTAGATCAAAAATGAAAGCTTGTGAATAATAGAGTTGTCTTAAGAATGTTGCCGGAATATCAATTGTTAGATATGCAATTGAAAATTTTTTGGGGACATTGGTATTAGAAAATTCACCAACTCTGACATTTATTTAAAAATTCTATTAGAAACCACCCCTGGGTTTAATTTAAAAACTTTTAGATAATAGAGTGGTCTCAGGAATTTTGACGGAAGTGATATCAATAGTCACAAATGCTAGCAAAAATTTTTTGGGGGCTTTGGTATTAGAAAAATCACCATCTCTGACATTTATCTAAAAGTTCTATTAGAAACCACCGCTAGGTTAAATTTGAAAACTTGTCGATAATAGAGTGGTCTCAGTAATATTGCCGAAAGTGATGTCAATAGTTAGAAATGTAATTACAAATTTTCTGGGGACTTTGGTATTAGAAAAATCCCAACCTTGGAGCTCATCTACAAATTCTATCCGAAACCACTCCTAGGGCAAATTTGAAAACTTGTCGATGATAGGGTGGTCTCAGGAAGATATCTGGAAACGATATCAATAGCCAGTGTTATCATTATAAGTTATTTGGGGCTTTTGATATTTTTAAGGTTTTTTGCGATTAGTAAAACTAATCATATAGGAGTGAGGTTTGTAGGTGATAAACTATTTTGAGGTATTCACGATGACTCGTGACATGTTTGTGAAGAATCTTGTTATTCGCTTGGGTCCTTAGAAAGCTGTTAGGATTTTTGGTGACCATCAAAGTGCAATATGGTTACTTTATCTATTAAGGGTGATTTCCTAGGGGATGCAAGCAGTTCTGAAGATGCTTGGCTTACTCGATTCTTCCCGAATAAAGCTGTTATTCATTTTACTAGGGGTGAATTTTCTGCGGTGTTTTCCATTAGTACAAGTGGAAGAGTGCTGAACTAATCAGCTAAGGGTTGTTTTTAGAGCATTTTTAATTAATTTTCATCCTGTCAAGTGCACATCGTGACCTTCTACAAAATATTTTGCTTCGAGTTTTCGTGATTGGACATTTTGAGGTCGCATTTATAATAATAATTGGACTCTCTAACATATCAATTATATTGACTGATACAAGGGTTGTTTTTCAGTTTTGACTTTCGATGGGGTCAAATTATTTTTAGAATGTATAACTTGATATTATATTTTTTATTAAATTTCATTATAGTTCAATCAAGTTTGATTTATTCACATGCATCATTTGTATTTTGCAATATTTAGCATGTTCATTGAGTTGTTAGCTTTGCACAGTAAATTTTTGAACCTTTGTTCAATAACATATAAATGAAAAGAATTTTTCGTCTTTCACTTATCAATTCCTCGAAAAGAAATATATCTTTTTTGAATCTGGTGCTGAATTTACCTTGTCGTTGATTAGCTGCCTAGTCTTAAATCTAGACTAATCGTTGATTAGTCGCCTAGCTCTTCCTCATCTGCTTACCAGAGCGCGCGAGACGTCTTTCAGAGCTTTGTTTACGTTTGACAATTCTTGCTCGCGAGTATAAAATTCGGCTTTTCGCGTTTTTAATTATTTATTGCGAGTGATGATGGTGTTTCCCGCGGACTTTCCCTCTCTAATTCACTTTTTTTTGTTTTTGCGGGAGAGGAATCGCAGGCCGAGCATCTCTTGGTTTACGAGCATTAGTTGCGGAGATTTTCTTGAGGTATTTTTATGTTGGGTATAACTTACCGTAACCCTTAAAGCCGTTCAACCCGACGTTTCCTTCAAGCATTTCTTAAGAACATATTTACGTTTTATAAACGTTCCAAAACGTTTCTCGCAAGTGCTTTTCGGTACATACATTAAATAAATTATAATACAATAAATAAATGAATGAATAAATAAATTATTTTCTTAACAATATGTTATAAAATGTTCGGAGATATATTAGAAAATGTTGGAAAGTGTTCGAAATAATTATTGTAAGGAAATGTCAATTTTTTTAAACTGTAAGGCTTTTATTTGTCAAAAAATGTCATACTTACCCAACAGTTCCATTTCATCACAAGCACGTTTCTTCCGATTTTCAATAGTTTCCAACTACCGCTGATTTCCATAAAAGTATGGTATTACGACTACAAGACATCCTTCTCGGACTTTTTCCTTTGGCTTGTTAAAAATTCTTTGGCTTCTTCTGAAACTTTGGAGTCCTCTAATATCGATTTTGGTGCGATATTAAAAAGCATTTCCAGCTTTTCTAAAAAATCACTCTCCTTCTTCACTTGTGTCACTGTTTTCGAGCTAGCATTTTTTTATATCTCCCTGTATTCTTTATGAAAATTTTCTACTTTATCCACAGAACGTTAGAGATCTCTTACCAGAAGGCTCGCACATGTCCATAAAACTTACACTTCATCCTCTACAAGATGAGCAGTTGATCTTGAACTTAGTTTCACGTATCTCATATTATAAAGTAAAACTCTTAAGACTTGCAAATTGCTTGGAAGTTTATTTCCGAAAATTTGCTGATCTTCATAATCAACTAAAAATACTTTCATCCGCAATTCTGCCATGTTCAATAGTTGAACGAAGTTAACATTGTAATTGCCGAGAAACTACTGACGGAACTAAGAGAAGAAAGAAGGAAGAAGCCCTATTCAAAATGGAGGGTCCTTTCGTAAAAGGGGAGAACAGGTATACAATGCAAAGATCTCTGATAAATATAAACCCCCAGGTATACCCGAAAGTGTCAATGATGCCTCTTAGGAGAAATATTTTTCGAATATGCAAAAGTATTGAAATATTATATTTTCCTGTTCAGAAGATAAGTAATTGTTTAAACATTTCAGAAAAATAAGAAATAAAATTTATTGTTTTTAAAAATCAGTAGTTGTAATATTATAGTAGAAAAGAGAAATTTCCAAATGTTGTGGAAAAAAGTTGTTTAAATAAATGAAATTTGTTGAAACAAATGAGAATTTGTTAAATAATAAAGCTAAGATATCGAAAACATAAAATTGATTAATATACAACCTTCATTATGACTCTATTACAAAAAACAGGATTTTCTACCATAATTTGATAAAAAGTTGAAAGTAAATAATAATTTATTGTTTAAACAATAAGAAATTATTTCCAAATAAATTTATATCACTTAACAATAACGGACTGCCAGTCCGATCTCAGAAAACGTGATTTTAGACAAATTTTCGAAAAAAAAACTAATTATTTAAAAAAATTAAATTTGTTTAAATAATAATAAATAAATATTCCACTAGACCAATAGTAATAACTTTTGACAAAAAAACGAGAATAAAGTGCTCAAAAGGGTCGATTTCATGAAGAATTGACATTTTTGGATTTAAGGGTAGTTTTTGAGGCACCGTGGGGGTGTGTTAGAGGCGTCAAACCCATATGTATTATACATGAGATTAGAGATGGGACTGACAGCGCTCTGATCGTCATTTACCCGTCATTTACCGGTCATGTATTGTAAATGGGTAAATGCGGTAAAACTCAAAATATGAAGAAATAACTAATTGAGAGTAATTAAATACATTTTTTGATCATTTTTGCACACAATTCGCATTGAAATACAGCAGCCGTTGTAAGATGCGCAAAAAAGGGACTGTAGATAATAATGAAATACATGTTTGATGTGCAACATAACCAACAAATCTCAAGCCTTACGAGGAGGGATTTTGAAAACACGAATGGCTAAGTTATAAAGATTTTAACGTGTAAATGAAGAATTTTCAGAACAAAAGTTTTGTATTGAAAGTATAATAAAAAGAAAAAGAAAAACCTATTCCTTTTACATAATTGACTTCGCAATATTTAACGGAAGGGTATTAAGAAATCTAAAAATTGAAGAATGTAGAAGAAGGAAATGAAAATATTAAAATAATTTCACTTTTTCAAAACGCTAAACTGAATTTAATTATCTGGATTTTTTCTCTATAATAAATAGATATTTTATAATAATTGTAAATTTTTAATAGGGTAAAAAAATAAGTGGAAATTATTTGAACGTCAGAAGAACATATTTTTATTCATAATTATTGGAAATAGAAGATATCGAAGACGAGGATAATTACTGTGCCATTTCTTGTTAATAATGTACATATTAGTAATAAAATATCTTATGATAAAATTCTTATAATATTCTAATACAATAATTGGAAAATAATAAAAATTTCATTAAATAATACAATTTATTACTACCTCATCTCACAATAAGCTACAAATAATATTCAAACCACAAATCTGCCTTTACACATTCCCTTCATTTTTCAAACAATGTAATATGACTTTTGTTAATTCCATTAGCTTAATATTGTAGGTTCTTATAATTTTAATAATGTATATAGTATAAAAGAAACTTCTGTTCTAAAAACAGGTTCTAAGCATTAAGAGTTTTGCATGAAATGATAACACAATGACGTAATTTTATTTTTCATGATATTTCGAAAAAAATGCAAATTTTAATGTATAATTTATTCCCTTCATGATGGAAAACTAATATATGGAACAAGTTCTAAGGCATCTTCTTCATATAGTAAACCAATAGGCTTTTATAGAAGTTTCATAGTTACTTATTCGACTGATTATCGATGCTGAACTAATATTGAACTAATTACTCATTGAAACTTAAAAAGTACAATTTCAAAATCACCGCCTGATCTGCCTAAGTTTTGAGGTTATAATTCCGCATTTTTACTTAATTGGTGAAATTTTTAATTTCTAGGACAAATCCTTCTGTAATTATACTTTTATGAACATAAACCTTCATTTCCAAAAATGATAATTTGTTTAAAATATTAGTTTTACCAGATTTACCAGCTTGACCCGTCATTTCCGGTATTACTGGTAAAACTGGTAAATTTACCCGTCATACGGGTAAGGCCCCATCTCTACATGAGATTCTTCCTTGGAAATTTCTCTTCAAGTCTCCATATTTTACCGTAACGGGATCGTTGCCCTCTATAAGAAAAAGTTATTTTGGACCACCCTAATATACACACACACCCAAATACGTATATACATATGTAAATGTAAATTTGTAAATTTACATGTAAATTTTTAATTTTAATTTGAAACAGAATATGTGATTTTAATTTTTATAATGACTTCAACTTTTGAGCGAATTGAATTCTAATTTTCGTTAAGATAAACAATGTCGAGCGCCAAGTATTTTTGGTGCTCCCAAAAATACCAAAAAGAGGATTAAATCTTTAATTAATTGACATAATCCATTTTAAGATTGTGGGAGAAACCACAAAATTCCACAAAGAAAATCTCATGAATTTAGAGTTCGTGAATTCAGAAACGTAGCGTCAAGGCCACGCCAAGCAAGAAAATGAAGCTCTGGTCGTAACAGACCACGCCAGAGTCGACGTTAGGTTAATTAATTAGACGTTATTTTATATCATTAGGCTGACTCGAAATTAAATTCCAATTTAAGAAAATTACGCGAGTATGACTGGATGGCTCACTAGTGACATGAGAGAGATTGCTAAGTGCAATCTTCGCTGGATGACAGATTTAAGAATGAAAGTTTGAAAATCTACAACCAAGAGAGACCTGGGTTAATTTGTCTACCGCCTGGCAAACAACTTTGGCTGCAAGAGTGCATCTCACGATTCAGAAAAACGGGTAAAAAATCAAAACTCAAGAACAAGCGAGTTAACGACTCGGGGTTCCAAATTAGAATGAATGCCTGAGCGACACTCTCGAGCTCTAATCAGCGCCAACAGTTCACGTTCGTTTTGAGTACACGATACCCATTCCGCGAATGATACTACAGTAAATTAAAAAGACTCGTAGTTGGTACAATTATCGCGGAATTGTAAAGTAGCACCCTACTATAGCAGAACTGAAGCCTGTCGTCTGCTACTGCCAGTGGCAGGTAGCACGCCGGTAGCAGGTAGCACACAGATTGAAGGAAATTGATGTTTTCCCTCACACACGTCCTTGAATACCACGGGACTCACATCCATGGTATATGCGTGGATGAGAATTTCCAAGTCCTTCCCGCGATGACTGATTGTGAGGCCACTAGCGACAGCCCGCTGCGACGAGACGAGATCTGAGAATCGGCCGCCTATTGACACTTAGCAACCATGAGTTTCCTGAGCCAATCAGCATCAGGTGAGAACCTAAAGCTATCAAGCTCTCGAGAAAAGGTTCATGAAATTAAATGAACGAGTCAGCGGTCTGATACGTCAGAGAGACCTAACCCCCAAAACAAGGTAAAAAAATTGAAGTGATTCTAGAGTGAAGTTAAAAACAGCAATTTAAATAAACAGGTCGTTAAGGCACAATACGCCTGACCTGTCAAATGAATTAATTAATAAGAATAAATTAAGAATATTAATGTTTAGTTGACAGGTTCTTAAGGTACAACTCACCCAACCTGTCAACTGAGTTTTACAGTACTCAATTTTAGGTTGATTCGAGTCTGAAGCCTCTCATTTATATTATTTTATTTGATATTAGGTTACATGTAACGACAGAAAGAAAATACGGAGTATACGGTTTAAAATTTGGCACGAAATTTTTTTTTTGGGTCAAAGAATAAAATAATAAACTAAAAACTATTGTTTTAAACAAGTGAAAAATAAATTGTTTATTAGCTTG
>JBAGKK010025130.1:0-11252 GCA_037177015.1 Euceroptres primus | reverse complement strand
CGCAATTACCAAATTCAAAAAATTACATTTTTAAAAATTTTCAAAACATTCTTAAATAAACAAAATTTTTTAATTTCCGTTTCTTGAATATTGTTTCTTATCAAAAACTGTACATACAAAAAAATTTTCCGAATTTTTTTTGCGTATAGGAAAATTATTTTGAATTTACCAGGTTACTTAAAATTCAATTTTTTAAAAACAGCAAGAAACGACATTTTGTTATTCAAGGATCTGAAAGTAAGTATTTCGAAATTTATTTTTAGTTTAAAAAAAGGGTCGAACTTAAAAAAAATTTTTAAATATTTTTGTTTTTCAAAAATGATGGCTAAATTTTAAATTTAAAATAAAATTTTTTATTTCATTCGAAAGATTGGAAAAAAATCTATCGAAAACGTTTGGGTAAAAATTTTTTATATGCCATACATAAAAAGATATTTGTATCCGAAATATAATCTCTTTGCTTAAAGTACAAAAATTTCACCCCCTCTACCTCGGCGAGTTTTAGACCAAACTAATCAATCTTTCTTCTTTGAAGTGTCATCTAATAGGACTAAACTTTTTGTAAATTTGAGCCCGATTGGAGAAATTCATTTTTTGGGGTGGGTACCCTTGAGAAATAATGCCCCATATATGGAAGAAGCTAAAAAAATTTTAATTTAAAAATATTAATGTTCAATCAGCGAGAAAGAGAAGCTTCTATTTTCCAATTGTAAACAGAAAAATATTCATATAATTTTAAATTAATTTATTTAAATTCAAATGGTCTCGGGTAGATGAGGCAATGAACTTTCGAGTTCCAAATGCCGATAAATAATAATAAAAATAATAATAATTAAAAGTTCATACTGAGTTGAATACTTTAATTAAATATTGAAGATGACGTACGAAAGTTATTGAAAAATGTAATTTCCTTAAAACGTATTTAAATCTGCCTCAATTAACTCTTATTCGAATTTTTTTCGATCACTCTGTAAGAAAATATCTATAAAAACAAATTTTTTTGACAATTTCCTAAATTACCAATATCTCCGAAATTATTTCACATTTTTTAAGTTTCTAGGGCTCATATTAAAGGGGAAATCCTGCACTTTGTATTGAAATCATCTACAGATTTGTTGGTGCACTTTAATAGATTAAACATCCACCAGAATCATTGTTTAAATAATAAGAATACTTAATTCCGTAAAAAATAATGGAATACTTTTTAAATAATGATTCTTCTTGGTGTTTATTTATTATTTGTTCAAAAATAAAAAGCCGAAAAAAATTTCGAAATTCTATAAAAATAAACGTTTGGTTCAATTAAACATTAATTGAATTATTTAAGCTGACCCTAAAGCCAAATTTACCATCCAATATTATAAACGATTATTCTATAAAAAACCGCAAGTTTCTGGATTATTTCTCAATACAATATAATAATAGACAATAATATGCAACAGTTTGAAAAATTATTTTTGTTGATATTTTTTGGTTATTATTTGTTGATAACTAGAGAGTCCAAGAAAATTTGAAGAATGTAGAAAAAATCGAATACTAACTCAAAAACTATTCATTTTTAAGAAAAATTCTCGTCGTCATAAAGTTCGAATTTCGTATAAGCCTAATGAGAAAATGTAAATAATGCATTGTTTTTGTTATATCACCCATGTTTTTCGTGATTGTTATAAACAAATTGAATTTTTCGAAGTGGGACCGTTTTTAATAGTTTTTTTCGGTCTGCAATTATTTATAATTGTATTGAGAAGGTTGTGTGCAAATTTCAGAGTGGGCCGTGTAATAGTTCACGAGATATTTAAATTATGAGCTCATCACGGCGCTCACTGAGTTGCCTCGCTCGGTGCAGCGCGCGCCAGGATTTGAGCTCGGTTTTTGCTTCTAATAATTTAAATATCTCGTGAACTATTACACGGCCCACTTATTGGATACTTATAATATATGTATCATCTTAATCTGGCCTAAAAATTATTTTGAAAATATTCCTACCAATTAGTAAAGTATCTACCAATTATTAAAATATTATTAAAATATTCCTACCAATCAGTAAAGTATCTACTAATTATTAAAATATAAATAAATTATTCCTACTAATTAGTAAAGTATCTTTAAATTATGATTGGTGGTAATAAACCTTCTTTACAAAAAAATCACGTCACAGAATATTCTGTTCCATTTGAGACTATCAGATATTCGAAAATCCAGGACATTGCATGCCGAGAAAAAAAGTTGGACAAAACTAGGGCGCTTATTCGCAAAAAATATTAAAACATGCAAATGTAATTAGTCTAATTGCCAGAACATATAATTATTATTCGAATATCCAGACCTTCACGTTGATAAGTATTATATATTTCTAATTTTAATTATCACTAAAATCGTATTGGGATAATATTAAATTTAGTGAGAAAATGTAATTCCATTATTTAAGTAGAAAAGAAACGACAAATTCAGACATCGAGCAAAACCAATATTCTGTAAAAAGTTATCAAACAAACTTTAATTAAAAATATGTTTGGAATAAGATTTTCTTCATTTCGGTCTCTAATAATAATTTTACAATAATATGTAAAAATAAAGATTTGTAATCATATTACTATTCAAACCTTAGCATGGAACAGAAAATTTTATTTTGCTTCCGATAATATAGTACGTGAGGAAAATATAATTTTTCATTGTAAATGCTCTATGACATTCTTGATAATTTTTTTAACATCTAGAAAATAAAGTGACAGGAGGCCAAAACTAATTTTACGAATCATTTTCAATTTTAAAATCATCAATATAAAAATCTGCAATAAAGTAGAAAATCCCAAATAGTGAACTTTCCCATGAAGTAATGGAATCAACAATAAACTTCTTAACAACCAAGAGTCCAAGAGGTTTCATTTTTATCTCAAAGGAATACAAAGTTTCGAAGGGTCTCTTGAAGGTTCCAATTACGTTAAAGTTTACAAGTCTGATTTCTGATATCTAAAGAAAAGTGGATTTTACTGAACCACAGAAAAGGATATTTTTCTGTAAACAATATTTTCATATCTCGCCAGAGGAGATTTATAATAGAGAGAAGATTGCTTTTAAAATGCACCGGAACTGACTGTGAAAAGTCGTTTTGACATTTAAACTCCCAGACAAAGCAATTTCAAACTGAATTTATTGCCCTTTTACACCAAACTGTTTTCATGTTCTACTTTATACCAAATATACGAACAATCTTGATAAAAATGCGTTTCAATATCATAAAAGTTTTTAAATTAGAGCATAAATCCTTCATTCAATAAATTCTTCAATGAAATCACAATACTTAATACAATACAATACAATCACATACTTAATTCTGCACAATCTACATATACTTTAAAATTTGCATCTTCAAAAATAAAGCACCAATAAAAAAAAAATTTGGACGAATTGAAAACATAAAGAACTTTATAATTCAGCATTAAAAAAGATGGGACGTGGATGAAATTTTTGATTTTGAATTTTAAATTTTAGCATTTGTAAAAATTTTAAAATGTTTTTGTACTTTTATTTATAGTTATAATTATTTAACAAATTAAATTATTGTCCTTTAATATTAATTAATATCTTTTGTACTGAATTAAAAGAAATGAAGGATCATTTAACTTGGTTTAAATAAATTAATTTGGAAAACAGAGTATAATTCATAAGACTCAATTAAATCTGCAGTAAATTGAGTCTTTTTATTTCTAGAAATGTGGAGCAGAAATCAAGTAATTACTTCAATTCAATTTTTTAAATTATTTTCTTATAAGCTGTGTCATTTATTCAGGTTGATCGATCACTTGCATTTGTACTCATATAAATATCTAATAAGTACATGAGTCTTTCAATTATTATTATTTCATATTTTCTGATATCATGCTATTGTTAAAATTCTATTATAATTGGGTCCAATTAAACCACAATAACAATAAAAATAACAACAATAACAATAGTTATTTTAGCAATAACTAGCAATTTTTGAAAATGAGTCCTTAGTGCAGTAAATCTGTCATGAAAAATTGGTTTTGGAGAAAAAAATGACCGAAGCTATTTTATTTCATAAATCGTTAGTGGGGCATGTGAATAACTCAAAACCAAGTTGTCGGGACCCCCCACCCCTTGAGGGTTTTGAAAAAACTCAAAAAGTTTTTGGATTTGATTTTCCGTGAGAACGGTAGGTCGTAGAGAAGACCAGACCAAGACCAGACCAAAGGCCATAATATAACCAACTTTCTAAATACATTAAGGTCTAAAATAATAACATCTTTAAAGGGCGCCAAATTTGTCAAAAATCAGTTTTTTCTCTTTTTCAATCCGAAAAAAAATATTTTTTTAGGGTCGAAACGAATAAAAAATTGTAGAGCAGGAAAGAACCTTTGAAAACAATAAGAAGATTTTGTTCTTGCGATGCACCGTTTTTGAGATACGGCGCTTTGAATTTCTAATATCAGGTTATATTCTTGAGAAATGCAGTAAATGTCTTTTTTTGTGAAAAAAATACCCGCAGCTATTTTATTTCATAAATCGTTACCGGGGCATTTCAATAACCTAAAACCAAAAAGTCCGACCCCCCTCCTTATGCGTTTTGATAAAACTCAAAATGTTTTTGTATTTGATTTTCCGTGAGAACGGCATATTGCAGAGAAAAATTTTTCAAACAAAAATTGTAGAGGACAGTATTATCTACAAATTATCTTATTCAGTCGCTGCGCTAAAACCACAAATGCACGAAATAGAGGGCGCTAAAGTTGCCGAAATAAGAAGAAGATAATTAAATAATAAGATAAGATAATAGAGAGAAGAAGAAAAAGGCAAGTAGGGTCGGGGGGGGGGCGTCGAGAATTGGTTGTCTGGTTATAATAGGGTCCTAGTTTTAAAATTAAAAATTAAAAATCCTAGTTTTAAAAATTAAATTTTATTTAAGACAAGACAATTTTAAATTGTCTTGTTATAATAGGGTATCTAATTTTGGTTTTAAAAATAAAATTTTATTAAATTATCAATTAAAATCGATTTTATATATAATAATAATTAAATTTTAAAGTATTAATTATATATATGAATTAAATATTTTAAAAAATAATTTTTTAAATAAATTTAATTAATTATTAAATTAAATTAATTTTTTATAAAAACTTTAACCGCTATTACTGGCACTTATTTAATTTATCATTAAAAAATTTACAAATTAAAAATTTCTTTAATTTATTAATTTTAAATTGTTGAATTTTCAATTTAATGTTTTATTTAAACTACTTAAACTATTTAATATATTGTATATTTTAAATATATCTTTTATTTATATATATATATATATATATATATATACAAATTTATTCAATATATTCTTCTCAATATTTATAAATTATAATATTAATTAAAAAATATAAAAAGTATAGAATAGTTAAAAATTGAACAATAGTTATAAAACTATATTCAATTGGTTTTATTCCAATTCATGTTAATAAAATAAAAATATTAATAAAATTTCAAAATATAATTTGATTAATAAGATAAAATGAACATCTTTGTATTTTATTTATATCATAGAAAGGTTTAATTCTAATAAATAAAACCGATAATACTGATAATACCCCATCTAACTTATTTGGAATTGATCTTAAATTGCATAAGCAAATAAAAAATGCCATTCAGGTTGAATGCGAATTGGGGTAATTATAGAATTAGCTATATTAAAATTTTCAGGATCTCCTAAAATATACGGAAATAATCTACATAAAAAATTAATAATATTATTATAAATAAAAATCCCTGAATATCTTTAAATATGAAAAGGAATTTTATAAATATCTCCTTTGATTCCTAATGAATTATTAGAACCTGTAATATGTAAAGATATTAAATAAATTGAAATAATTACTATAATAATAAAAGGTATAATAAAATATAATGAATAAAATCGATTTAAAGTTGCATTATTTCAAAAGATAAGAAGAAGTTAAGATAAAACATAAGATAATAGATAAGATAATTTGTAGATATTACTGTACTCTACATTTTTTATTTGAAAAATTTTTCTCTGTCACATGCCGTTTTCACGACAAATTAAATTCCAAAACATTTTGAGTTTTATCAAAACGCATAAGGGGGGAGGGGGTCCGACATTTTGGTTTTAGGTTATTCAAATGCCCCGGTAACGATTTATGAAATAAAATAGCTGCGGGTATTTTTTTCACAAAAAAAAAACGACAAATTTACTGTACTTCTCAAAAATATAACCTGATATTAAAAATTCAAAGCCCCGCATCTCAAAAACGATGCATCGCAAGAAAAAATATTTTTTATTGTTTTTAAAGGTTTTTTCCTGCTCTACAATTTTTCAACCATTTCGACCGTAAAACTATTTTTTTCGGGTTGAAAAAGAGCAAAAACTGATTTTTGGCAACTTTGGTGCCCTTTATTTTGTGTATTTTTGGATGTAGCACAGCGACTACATGAAATAATTGGTAGATAATAGAGTCCTCTACAATTCTTGTTTAAAAAATTTTTCTCCACGACCTACCGTTCTCACGGAAAATCAAATCCTAAAACTTTTTGACTTTTTTCAAAACCTCCAAGGGGGGGGGGGGTCCAGAAAACTTGGTTTCGTGCTATTCACATGCCCCACTAACGATTTAAGAAATAAAATAACTTCGATAATTTTTTCCCAGAAAAATGACAGATTTACTGTATTTTTTTAAAAACATCCGAAAAATTATTCAATGAAAAATTAGCAAAAACATAAATAGACAATTGAGGATATTATTTATGCTTATGCTAATGTTTCATTGAATCATTATTCAGATTTTTTAGGGCTAATTTTCTAGAGCTTCTACTTACTGCTAAAATAATAATTATATGATAAAATATTCTAATTGGACCACATTATACGAAACTTGTCACGTGATCGACTGGAAATTCCAGAAGGCAGGTGAGCCAAGTTCCTCAGTTATGTGGGCCGCAGAACCGAACCGAAAGGAAATTAAGTAACTGTACTCAGCAAGACGACTCGTTCATGTTCAGAGCACAAATCTGAATTATAACGTATACTTGTTCTCTCAGGTTCTAAGCTCCTAAAAACGTATATTACACTACAGCAATACCCAGAGGCAATTTGTCACGTGTGAATAAGGGGTCTCGACGTTATATATAAAAATACTCGTATAGTAATTGATTGTGAAAGACCTTATTTTTCTGAAAAACCACCTGGAATTTAAGTATGATTGACTTGAAACTCGGTTACCTCAGCTTTGCTATTATTATTCTTATAAAGACATAAACCTTAAACTTGCAAAAAACGTGAAATGTTTTTGATGAAAAAGATGGTAATTTTCCAGAACAAGCTTCATAAAATAAATTGTAAATAATTGCATAAGAAATTCTTTCCTTAAGATTCTTTTCTAATATTTTTAAAGGAGTTTTTATTTTTCTATTTAGTTCATTTTGTTTTGAATTAGGAATGCAATACAATTATTGATTTAGAAGCCGTTTAATTATTTAGTTTATGATTTTATTTATTTATCAAAACCCCTTTAAGAAACTACAAAAAAGCACAACTATATTAAATGCTATAAACTTCAATTAAACAATAAACTTCAAAATGTTAGCTTTTCAAAACATCTGTCTTGAAAATTCGACTATTGAAATTTCAGATTATTTGAATTTATATTCGTTTCCAGTTTAAAGTTATTCGAGTTTTAATGTAATAATTTTGAAAGCTTTCATCATGTTATTGCTTATTAAATAATATTTCGCGCATAGAAACATATTCCAGCATTATGTTTCAATGATAATTGAGATCAATTTATGCGCTCCAATTACAGGTACCTATTTCATTTTCTACTGATACGAAATTTTGTCTGATTTATTATTTATTAATTAATTTCGAATCTCTCCAAAAAGCTTTAAATTTGTTTCATCAGATTTTGGACATTGTTATACAAATGAACTCATTTGGTTTTTACAATAATTTTTACTCTATTGTATCTTATTCAGGTATTATTTTCATATATGAAATAGTAAATTCATTTTAATATAAAAGCATAGTTTTTTAAAGTTTAAAACTATTATTAAAATAAAGTTAAAAATTATTTAAAATTATCTGATAAGTGATATCTGATAAGATAGCTTTTATAAAATTAAACCTTAAAACTCAAATACCAAAAAATTCGAAATCCTATCTAAAAACCTAAACCTAAACCAAAACCTACCTATATTAAATAAAATGAAGTATTTGTCTGGACATTTAAAAATTACAATGCATTAAATAAATTTTATTTTCCTCCAATTTTTTGTATTTTGCATTAAAGATTTTTGTACTCACAAATGCAGCAAACACCAAAGCCAAGTGCACATGGTCCGTGGGACTTGCCATGCTGTATGCGACATTCATACGTGTTCATGCATATTCCTCGAAGTCGTTTATCTTCAGAGAGGCACTCTTCTTCCACCGGAATGGGGAAAAAATTCAGAACTGCAAAGAAAAGTAGATGTGTTGGAAATTTTAGAATTGCGAGAAAAAATTGGATGACACAGCAAGCTTGTTGATTGAAATATGAAACTCAACGTTCAGTTTGTCGCTGAGTGATAGAGGATGAAATGTTTCTCCTATTGCTTCTAAAATAAAATGAAAATAAAAGAGAATAAAAAAAATTTTAAATAAATTAATTAACGCTTTTAATAAATTAATGTTAGAGGAGATAGATGGGATGACAAAATATTTAATAAATAATTAATTATTCATTTAAAACACTTTTGAATGTCATAGAAATTTTTAGTTAAAAATATTCTTCAGTCTTTCTTTTAAAATTAGATTAAAAATAATACCTAGTATTAAATACTATTAAATAGTAAAAATAAATACTATTAAATAGTAAAAACTAATTTAAAAAGGTTGTGAAAAATCTTAAATGCTTTTTCGCACTGAATTCTTTTCCCTTGTCATCAAAAGTGAGCCTCCCTTAAAAAGCTGACTCTGCTCATTGAAAAACTGAGTATAGGGGGATGTCGAGACTATATTAGAGCTTTAAAGTGTTCGCCATAATTCGCACCTCTTTTACTTTGTTTCGGTCGTTCGTACTTTTCCTTTTATTCTCACAGACATCCAAAGATAATTTCTCTTACAATTTCAAATTAAATTCTTAATTGAAAACAAAATATATATATTGTACACAATATCTAATATCCTATCGCACAAGTTTCCCAAGAGAAACTGGTCTTGAAATTTAGATTCATGAGCGCTGACAACCCTGAGCTGAATAATTCCATAGAAGCACTTTATCCTGCAGTGAGACATTTGAGCAAGAGAATCTGACATTTCTTGCATATTTCCACGTGAAGGGAAAATTGTATTTAAAAATTAAGAAAATACCCCGGAATCTGGGAAAACAGAGGTTTTTTGACTCTTGAGAAAGTTAATTGAGATAAATGATGTTTAATGAAGAAAAAAGCTCTTATATGTTTTACAAAATCGGGATTAAAAAATAATTTGTGAAATTATAAATTGACAATGTAATTTAATCAATTTATATTTAAAATTACATTAATTCATATTTTTATACAAATGAAAGTATAATTCTGGATATGCATCGGAAATTATTATGTACTTAAATACAGATTCATCAATTAGAATTGAAATTCCTATTTGCTTCGACTAGTTTTAATTAATTGGGGACTTGAACTCTAAAACTTTCAGAGTTCTGGTGTTTCACTTGCAGTAATTTCATACAATTAGAAAGTTTAATTGCCTTAGTTTGGAACTTTTATTGTAACAAAGTCATCAGAAGCAACGTATTTCATATTGACATTCAAAGGGAAGGGAATGTTACACCATAGTTATAAAAGCAATTGAGTTTGAAATGTTGATAAGTTTCAGAATTCCAGTTTCTCTTGTATTTTAATTTTGTGTATTTTCTGTATTTCTTAGTTTATATTTTGCTCAATTTTCTCTTTAAATTATCCCATATATTCCAAAATTGTTTTCGTTGCTGTTGTAATTTTTTTCCTTTAAATTTTTTTAAAACATAAGTTGGATTTATGTTTGAAAGTTTTTTTAAAAATCAAAATTTTAATTGAAACATAATTTAACTTTTGCATGAATAGTTTTATAAAGTCATAAGAACACAACTTGGATAAACGGAGAGATCACAGGTTCAACTACGAATACCGTTATGGGAATTAACGTATAAAGTATAAGGAAGATGGAATCATATTATATTTGTAAATATAGAGATGCCCCATTTAATAAAAATGCAAACAAGTTGCATTTAAGTCGCATTGCAAGTTGCAGGACTTCTTAGGCCTGTTGCTTGTTCCTCAAATAATTGTCAAATATATCATCATTTCAAAGATATTTACGATTATAATTCTATTTTTGGAGCATATCAAGATAGTGTACAATAAATTCCAAGTGAAAATGTTTGAAAAGTGAAAAATAGCCCAGGTGGAAGAATTCTATAAAATTTATGCAGAATGCATTCTACAGAATCCTCAAAAGAATTCTACTCAAATTTCTATAGAGCCTCACAAGAATTCTAGTTCAATTTCTATAGCATCCGCACAAGAATTCGACAATAGAGAAATTCTATATAAAGTTCTATAGAAATCCCGAGTCGAAATTTAAACCCTACTTTGAACCTACAGCTCCCTATTAGAACCTGCTTTGACGCTATTTAAACCTATAGCCCCTACTTTAAAGTTGTTATGATGTCACGAATTACCGACAGGATATAAAAAATATTCGGAAATCCTATTTTTAAACAAACAAAGATATCAAGTTGAAATTTAAGAGAATAATAGAAAATATGATAGGACACATCTGTTATGTGTCATTTTTTCAAGATTGTGAAAAAACAATTAATAATGAACCAAAAAGTATTTGTTACTACATTTTCTAATAATAGACAATGTCATATGCATGTATGTTTGATAAAAAAAATGGCAGGTACAAAGAATTATTAAAAAATAATCTATCAGCAAACATTTTTAATAAAAACTAGGTCTGTTTATCAACTAGTTTACTTTTTTTACTGGATATTGTAAAATTTTAGAGAATATTTGTTCAACTCTATGCAATTGCATAATTAAAAACTATTTTTAAACTCTATTAAACAATATAATGATTCAAAATATTGTGATTTCTGAAATTGTAATACAATTTTTGTATAGCTTATCCTTTCGATTTTCGTCCTTAGAATCCCTAAGAACTTTAATACGGTTATTTTCTTCCATCTATAAGGTATATATATATA
>JBAGKK010025109.1:0-11252 GCA_037177015.1 Euceroptres primus | reverse complement strand
TGCGGGAAAAAAATTTTGGAGAAGGGCGGCAGTTTTTCAGCTGCCTAGGGCGGCATTTAGGGTAAATCCGGCACTGCTAACGCCGGTTTTCCCATGGGCGCGGGAAGAGGAAGGGGAAGGGGTTCGCGTACACCGACTCCCATCCGATCTGAGTCAGTTCATTCCTGATTACAACAGAATTACAGCATCTTAGAACGCAGAATTGAAACGTTGACCACCCGATTTGACGTAGTAATCTCTCAACAAAATAAGTTATTGGAGAGGCTACTGTTATCGAATCAAAACCAGGATGAACAAAGTCACGCCATCAATCGCGTCGACCTCCCCCTTGCGTATTTCGCGTAGTCAAAGGTCCGAAGGGGGAGGTATCTCGTCAAATATGCTCAGTGATAGGTATTATCCGAACTATCTCGCGGATGACGAATTAAACCCAGATGCCATTCGGAATCCTCGTAGTCGCCATTTTAATGCCCAGTTTGTAAACCCCTCGTCCAACTCGGGAGCCTTTGCTCACTTCGGTAGAGATCGGGATTCAACCGAGACCCTGAGACTCAGGCCGATTGTTAATCCGGCAACCGAAAGAAACGAAATGGATTCGCTAGAAAGGGAACTCGGACACGTGCGTTTTGAGAGTGAAGACACAGCGTTCCGACCAAGAATTCAAAACGTCGATTCTCGATTCCCTCGTGACAATAATTATTTACAAACACAAATAGTTGACAAAGAGATTTTCGTCTCAGAACAACGTTACTGCGAAATAATAGGTAGTGAGGGACATGGTTCCCAAAATAACCAAAATAATTATCAAAGCATAAGTCGTGCCTCGTTCCGTTCAAATGATTCACGTAGTTTTCCATTGCCAAGTCGGAATTCAAACGCATCGACCACACGGAGAACAGGTTCGTTGTTCTCCTGGTGTGAGGATCACTCGAGCCAAAGCGACAGTCCTCGAATTAATTCGAGTCGTACTCAAAATATACCGTCGATTCGTAGATCTGGTAGGAATCATTCTAGTTTCGACAATGACATGCCGATGAAAATCGGTTGCATAGTCAGTTCCTGGAAGATTTCTTTTCCAAACACCGAACGAAATCCTGAGCAGTTCCTGCTGATCCTCAAAGATTATTTGAGCATCAGTGGAATACACAGAGATTTATTCGTTTCGTGTTTGTCAAAAATTTTTGAGGGTTCGTACAGGTCGTGCTACCTAGTAAACAAAAACTCATGGCATACGTGCAGATTTCTCACGCGCTTTCCGGTACGAGTGGGGCGTTAAGAAAGATGACGCCGATCTTCTCGTGGTCCATGAATTGAAACTCGAGAAGAATGAAACTCTCGCGGAGTTCGCGTGTAGGGCTAGACTCATATTTGAACGTATTCAGTACCTGTCGGAATTCAGAGAACTAAAACAGATCCTCACGAAATTTAATCCGCGACTGACTTTCAAGATTTTAAGGACAGTTCGACAGTTCGACTCGGTTGACGAGTTTCACGAATATTTGGCTCAAGACGAATTAAAGTCAAGCGATGAAAATGCTGAGAGCGAACAATTCACAGATTTTAATGCTTTCCAACCTAAGTCGACTGCGAACCCTAGAAAAGATCTTAAGGTTCAAAACACCAAATCCATGACTCGTCAAAGACTTGACCAAAACTTGGACAAGTTTCAGGGAAAGCCAAATTAGGCCAACACGACAAACAAAGTTGTAGTAAAGACCACTGTCGATGAACAACCAAAGTCGGAAGGAACAAAGCCTCCTTTCGACCGGTCTAAGTTGTTCTGCTTCAATTGCGCGAAATTAGGGCACACGTTACGTTTCTGTACGTCAGAGCCACAAATGGTCTGTTTCCTTTGTCGCGAAACAGGACATTTTAACACTAGTTGCCCAAAATATCAGGGAAACGCCAAAAGCCCTCAGTAATTTCCCCTCATATTACTGAAACCAAGGGCATAAGTGAGGATATTCGAAGTCCTTCTTCATCCAAAAAGGTCATTAATACACAAAAGGTTATTAACATTAACCAAACTCAAAATTTGGATGACGTTGACAATGACACGAATAAAATGGGGTTCAATGATCCTAACCCACCGGAGTTACGCTTATTAGACGGAATTCCTAGTGAATCGAAATACTTTGATGATGAGGTGGAGCACAGTCGACCCTAAAGAAAAACCAACTTGTTTTAGAACTTCGTTTCCGACTCGACTTCCTCCATACGTCATCCACCGACTAGCACAGAGGAGAATATATCGCTCTAGTAACGTAACTCATGAACCTAAAGTCGAACCTAAACCTAAAAAGTCGATTAGGATACCGGTCGAAATGAATATTTATGGTGAGAAAATTCGCGGTATAATCAGCAGCGGTCGATCGTTTGTTAGAAAAAGGTTACGTTTCGTGGAGTAATGGCGAATGGGCATGTCCACCAGTAGTTGCTCCTAAAGCAAATGGCGGACTCAGATTTTGCATAAACTACCGACCCCTTAACCAAAAAACAATCAAGCTAGCATCTCCTCTTCACAATATGAGGTCTATCTTGTCTCAACTCCATCAGGCCAAGATAATTTTGACTATTGATATGAGTGAAGCTTTTCACCAAATCCATATGGATGAAAAGAGTCGAAAGTATACGGCATTTCCAGTAGAAGGAAAATGATTGTTGGAATGGAATAGGATACCTTACGGCCTAGCCGGAGCACCTTCGACATTCCAACAATTGATGGATCTTCTAAAAAGAAGATATCAGGAGTTGATTTCCGAGAGGAAATTACCGAACAAATGATGTGATCAGGTTTTTACGTATCTGGATGACTGGATCATTGTTAGTCAGGATCTGGATGAACACACTGCCATTTTGTCGTTGATGTTTGAGGTAATTAGGGAAGCTAAATTAATCTTGAACCGCGAGAAGAGCAACTTTGCCTGTAAAGAAGTCAAATTTCTCGGGTATCTCGTTGACGAATTCGGCATGAGACCAAATCCCGAGAAAATCCAGCCGATAGTTGACTTTCTAGTCCCAAAGGATCGGACTCAATTGCGACAGTTCAACGGTCTTGTAAATGGGTACCATAGACATTTGAAAAATGTAGCCAGAATTCACGGTCCGTTCAATAAGTTGACTAGTCCAAAAGTTCCTTGGAAGTGGACTGAAGTCGAACAGAAGTTGTTTGGCGACGTAAAGAAAGCTCTTGTCGAGGCTCCTCGATTATACATTCCAATTCCTGGGTAACCCTATATTTTGTACACCGACGCTAGTGATTTTGGTTTAGGTGCGATTTTAGTCCAAAAAGATCCGGAAACAGGAATTGAAAAGCTGATTGAAGTTTAAAGTCGACCATTGAGAGGCGTAGAGTTGTATTATACAACCACTGAAAAAGAGTGCCTTGCTGTAGTTTCGTCCGTCCGAAAAACTGAGGTGCTATTTGGAAGGTATGCTGTTTAAGGTCGTTACCAATCATCAAGCATTGCAATAGCTTCATGGATTGAAAAATCCTATAGGTCGCCTTGTTAGATGGGCAATCTACCTTTATCAGCACGATATAACGGTTAAACATCGACAAGGAGCCACAAACGAGGCTCCTGATGCACTCTCACGCATGTTTAATGTCGATGTGGACCCGAATGGATGGGAAAAGATCATTGAAGAAACTTTCGAAGAACGAATTCAATTCAACACAATTTGTAATCAGGATTGGTATCAGACGAAATTTAATCTCGTCAAAGGTCAACCCGATAGATTTTCTGAATGGAAGATCGAGGACGACGAACTGTTCTATTATCGTCCTGATTATGAAAAGGCTCTGATTGACGACGAACATCCGTAGAAAAAGGTAGTCAAACCTTGTGACATCATGACTGCCCTTTGCGAAAATCATGACATTCCGCAAGCAGGACATCTTGGTCGTGATAAAACATTGGATAGAATCCGCCAATATTATTATTGGCCGCGTATGACCCCCAAGATGTTAAGTCTTTCGTCGAAGATTGTGAAATTTGCGTTAAAGTCAAATACAATCAAAGACCTATAAAAAGACAACTAACTACAATTACCTTGCGCCCAACTATCTGACGACACCGTCGTCCCTCAAACGCGAACAAAGAGAGGAAACTCTAATTTAATCGTTGTTCAGGACCTATATACCAAGCACGTCGAGTTATTCCCAGTTCGACATAGGACGGGTAAGTCAGTAGTTAAAGCACTCGATACGGTTTTCGACCGTTGGGGAACCCCGAGGTCAATTATTACGGATAACGGAACGGAGTATATAAATAAAGATGTTAGAGCCCTTTTGCTAGCAAAAGGCGTTAAATATATAACTACTCCGTTAAGCCATCCCCAAAGTAATCCGGTCGAGCGCGTTAATCGAACCATCAAGCCGATGATTTCCGCGTTCTTAAACGAGAACCATAGGGAATGGGATGAAAATTTGACGAAAATTCAGTTAGCCTATAATACTGTCCCGCATTCAGGCAGTAGAATATCGACTTTCTTTTTGAGCCACGGGCGCGAAGCAATAGTTGTGCATGCTACGAAGTTCCCTGAAAATGTCGACAACTCTACCATCAAAGATTCAATGGACGAATGGACCGCGCGTATGAGAAAAATTGACGAATTCCGTCATAAAGTCGAAAATCAATTAAAGAAAAACTCGGACAAGCGTTTAGTCAAGATCAATTCAGATAGAGTCAAATCGGTGGAGATCAATGTGTGAAATGAAGTCTACTACCCCAGAAAAAAGCTAAGTAATAAGGCAGAGGCATATTCTTCGAGGCTGGCACATTAATGACTGGTTTCGGTAGAATTGACGGACAGGGTTGGCAAAATAGTGGGAAAATACAATATTTCCGATTTAAAAATTCCACGTCGAACGTTGCGTGTTAAGTAATATGTATTTTCAGCACGAGCTAAACGAGGAATCCATCAACAATATATCATCATGTCAGAATTCTTGACAACCGGCTCTGGTTCCTCCACACCCGCACCAGTTTCGGCACGAGTGTTGGAGCTGAGGCGACAGTAGATCGAGCTGGAGCAGAAAATGCTGAATTTGAAACTCAAAATGGAGATCGAGCGGACCCAATTTTCGCGGTTCGAGGAGATGGGCCTCGGCAAGTTCGACGCTTCAGACGACGGTAACACCGACTCTACTGGACGTGCGGAAGCGACAGACCAGACAGCTACGTCACTGGAAAGAATCCTCCGAGACGCAAGAAGGCTCTTGGAAACATTTGAACATGGTAAAACATTGCGAGTACACGAAACGCGCATGCACTGAGTTCTTCGCAAACATTGCGAGACCGTGTTTAGACATTGGCCACCCATGTCGTCGCACGAATTCCCGATGTTTTCCCGTCCGTGTCATAGACACGGGTGACCCATGCGTAAGACAAGCGCAGCCCATGTCGAAAGTCGAGAGGCCCATGCCGATCCATACCGAACGCACTCGTTCAAGTTCGACATTGCCTGGCCATGTCTAACGCATTGGCCATCTATGTCTACTTCTCTCCGTGTACAGACCTCCCTACAGCACTCGTCGCACCCTCCACCACCGTCAACCAATTGCCTTTCGACCAGATCCCAAGTTTCTAGGATGTCATACAGGAATTGGGAGTTCCACAGATCGTAAATCCAAAGGCACAGGAACAGCCCCTCTACTTGGCCGACTATAGGATCATCAGTCAGGCCCTACTGAAGGATCTGATCATGAAGAGGGCCAGAATCTTGGTCACCAAAATAGAGGCCAAGAAAGTCGACAAAGGGATGCAGACCTTCGTTACCCACGTGGGTAAACAGCACGTCGCCGGCTGCGTCAATTGTCGATCGAGGGAGCATCACTTTAAGGAGTGCCGTCTACCATTTCGACCAGGATTTTGTCGAATTTGCGGAGCCGAAGGTTTTGACACGGCCGATTGTATCTATCCACACGAACAACCTGGGCATCTTCCTAGGAAGATGCCCAGGTTGTTCTAGGGACCTTTACCTGTACTGTCCGGAGTATCCGGACTGCAATATCCGGCACCAAGGCCTGGTCGACTGGCTTAGGTTAAATTACGCAACCTGGCCAATTTGGCTAATCCCCACCGACCACCAATATCTGGTTGGAGAGAGAGAGAGAGAGAGAGAGAGAGAGAGAGAGAGAGAGAGAGAGAAAGCGCGCGCAGGAGCTCAAGAGGCGGGTGAAAGCCAAATTCACCGATACTGAGGACTGAGGATCCAACATACTGAGGCGGTTCCTCATCAGGGAGATGCCTTAGGCAAGGGTGTAGTCCCCACTAACCCTGAGGCTCAGAGTGCGATCCAGCTCTCGGAAGAAAAGAGAAAAGTGGCAGTTAAGGCCCTAATAGCCTCGTTTGTCGACAAGAGCATTGACCAGATCATGCGCGAGAGGCCAGAGCTAAGTGATGGCGAGCAGGTGAGGATCATCGTCCCAACCATGTCCAAGAAGAGGCCCGAAAAGTGATCGCCGTCAATTCGCTCGACACTAGTTTAGTTTCGACAATTACCTTGTCCGATTACATTTAGTTTCCTCTGCGACTGTCGGATTTTTATTCTTTCATATAATAACTTCAGTTCGTCAAATATTAGTTTTAGTTTCGACAATTATATTGTCAGTTATATTTGACTATTTTCTTTCCTTCGCAACTGACGGATTTCCTAGTGTTTTATTTAATAACATTAAGTTCGGCGGAGCACCGTTTTTTTTTGTTCAATTTAGCGACATTATCTACTGTTTTAAGTCATAATTCGACCAAAGTTCTTACTGTTCCGTAACCTGTATTGAGTAATAAACACGATTACTGAACCGAAATGATTACTAAAAGAAATTCCAAAGGTATGCCATTTTGAGTTATGCATCAATTTTATGCCATTAAAATTAATTGACGGTACATGATTATTTAATTCTTAAAATTCATATTGGATAAGTTGAGTGCAAGCGATGTTTCGTTTCAAAATAATTAAATTATTCAAATTAATTGTCTGTTTTGTTTCAGAATTACGATAGTCATATTCTCACCTTGACGTTTGAAGGGGGAGAGTGTGACAGGAAACTGTCTTCAAATCAATAAAATATAGATATTAACTGAGGAACCTAATATCCGTAGACGTCAAGATGAGAATTCTCATTTTCTATTTTTCAAATTTAAATTTTCGTCGATACGACAGATCTCTGACTGCTCCGTGGCTCGAATGTCGAACGCGGGGACTTGGGACCTAAGCGCAGTTCATGCGCGGTGGCCCTGCAGAAATCTCGACCACGAGGCGAGCCGGAAGCAAGTAACTTTTCTTCAGGAATCCGTTCGATATAGACGTAAAATTGTGTAATCCTGGCGAGGAGTCGGTCTCGTTTACGTGTAGCCGTACATTATTTTAATTGTGTTAAGATTGTATTGACGATATTATTGGATCGTTCCAAACTTCGACAAACTGTAAGTACTCAACTCACCAATATATATACTTTATACCTTTGGAATCTTTAGTAGGCTTTCGCCTAATTTCTATTGGGTCATCCCAACGAACCTACCCTTTTTTCGTAGTCTCTGCTCAATTATTTGATTCAAAATAAATATAAAGTCCTTCCTTGTCGGTTGGGATTCAACCGCGCTGGCGTCCAACGAAATTTTATTTTGACCAATATAAAACTTTAAAATCTAAACTCTGTTGAAGTCAGCCTTGGCAGCCCAGACCCAGGCCGCGCCAAGTGAAATGGTAAAGTTCAATGCCTAAAGTAAGTCATATTTAATCTGCGCATGCGCGAATTTTTTTTACACAGTCTGCTAAAATTAAGCCCTTTAGGCACAATTTAGAACCATGAAAAGTGCAACCTTAGAGGTGGGTATTGCAAAAATGAATTTTCTAAACAGTATCAAATTCGGAACAATGTATCATTTATTTAGAAGATGTATTGCGCATACTGTGAAAAAAAGTAATTCTCGATCTCTCTAGTAGCTTAGTGGTCAGAGTGACCGTCCGGCAATCGGGAGATTTGGGTTCGATTCCCAGCGGAGCGAGTGAGAATCTTTTTTCTCAGAATTTTAATTGTATCATTTATGTTATTGATTTATGCATTTATGCCAAAACATCAAGAGGTTATTAACATTCTTTCGTTTCTGTTAAGATTTATTTTGAAAAGTCTAATAAGATTAAATCAATATGGCAGTAAATGAATTCAAAAAATTAATTATTTTTTATTAAAAATCAATTAAATAATTCAATTCAAGTGGATTTATTAATTTCTCGACACTTTTAATCTCCAGTGGCTATCAATAACCATGTGAAACATGAATGTCATTCGAAAATATGGTCACTTCCCGCCAAATCTAAGCCGATCAGTGCCAGGCGCTTATCACATTAGGCTAATGTGACGTCACATTGCGTCGTTGAAATCAGTACCTTCCTGTAGTTACTACGTAGTAGGCATCGTAAAGATTGTTTGTAAAGGCTTTTCACGGATATAAAAAAATGCGAAAATAAATTGTATCTTTTTAAAGAATTCAAATCGGCAGAATATTCACTATTTGCGTGATAAAATCGGAGCATATGAATTAAGAGGACCGAGCCTAATGGTTGAATGGAACTCAAGTAAATCCCCCTCACCCATTTTCTTCAGCTTCCCTTGCCCGTTGGACGCGGTCTACATAATTCATAGGTCCAGTCAATCAGCAGAAAGTTAAATTCCCCTCAAACAAGCCCAAACTGATCCGCTATTTTGTGCACAATTAGAGGACCGATCAGAAATGATCAAAAACGAAAATATTTTTTCCGTCATAATAACTGCAAACCCAATGTTTCACTATACTGCCTTTTTCTAAACTGAATATGATTTGAATATTACATTTTAACGGATTAGCTGACACTATTCTGTGTACACATTGCACTAAAGTTCTCGATTGTGGATTAAAATCGATGTGCCTTTTCAAAATTTCAAAAAAATAGTCAATACGAATATCTTTTAATTCTTCACCTTACATTACTACTCTCATATCATTTCACATAATTCAGGTAGAAAAAAACCCATCTCGAAATGAAGAAACAGTCACTTTTTTGCGCAGAGATTTCACTTATTTGTCGCAAAGCTGACAGTAATTTCTCGCAAAGCTAACAATAATTTTTCGCAAAGTCGCGCAAATGTAACATGAAAAAGAGCAAAGATGCGACGTATTTATTGCGCAGAACTAATAGTAATATATGTGATGCAGAAATTACGTTAATCGAAAAGAATGACTTTTCTCTAATAATATTCTATGTTTTATTTAAAATTAAAAAAACTTACCATTAGCTTGATGAATGATTTTTTAAATCCTTGTTAATCGTGATACTTGCTTTGACAAGAGTTCTTGTTATTTTTATCACGAAAATGAAACACTATCACTCACAATTTAAAGAAAGATTATTTGCCGTTTAAATGTTTAATTCAATTTTCCAAATGAATAAAATTATTAAACACGAGAGTAGAAATCGTTTACAAGAAATATTCTTTCTTAACACCTGTATGAAACACTTTCGCACTCACATGAAACATTTTCGCACTCACAACTGAAAGAACAATTATTTTCCGTAGAAACGTTTGGTTCACTTTTCCGCAGATGAATTATTATAAAAAGGGCAGTAATTGTTTACAATAATCACGAAATAATTTAGACTTTCTCTCAACTTCTTGCTCTGACGGCTTGCACAACTGAATTTCTCCATGAAAAGAATGGGTATGGAAAAGGAAAGAAAAACTGAAAATTCCAGAAAAGATACTGCAGAAGCATATGTTTCTCAAAAATCATAAAATTCTAAATCCTAACGGGTTCTAAGACGAACGACAGCTTGAAAGACATGGCATAGCGGTCATTTATGCAGCCTTTAACGTCCTTGACAATTTTTTTTTTTTTACTGTTCCGCTAGACGGCAGACAGTCGAGTCTATCGACAAGCGAGCACGCGATTCTGTGGCATATGTATAAGTCGCCACCCAACGCAGTGCAAATTAATCCCAATCCTTCTCTGGTCGAGCAAACGATCAGCCACACTTCGAGTTCTCCCATACCGATGAGAATTCTCCACCACCCTCATGCCTGACGCTAGTCTTCCGACGGACTCGGTTCACTGCTTATTGTTAGATTTCGCGGCCAAGTATATTCTTTTTTTTGTCCCCAATAAAGGTAGTAACACGGTACAGAACCGACCAGGAGGTTGGGTACCAGGACGATCATCATCCAGGCGCACTCAGACCAGCCGACGACCTCGAGCGCAACAAGATCCCAACCGAAGCTAACCTGAGGGTAGACCGAGTAGCCCCCAGGGTAGCCAAGGTAGGGATTCTTCTCTCTACGCTCCTCGAGGCGAAACTCCAGCAGCTAAACGCCGATACCACCACCATGGGAGAAGGACCACCCAAACTTCTCACATACCCTCGTATTCTCTGAACGTACGACACAGCTAAGTCCCCTCGTGGAATAGCCGTGCTCAAGAGACCGCCCCCCAGTACGCATCAATTTACTCCCCTCTTCATGGGTCGAGAAATTGACCAGTAACAATTTTCTCCAATTTCCTTAAATTCCACAGACCAGAAATATATAAAAATAATTAAAATTATAAATATTAAGAAATATTGTAAACATTTATTATATTTAATATGAAAATAATTTAATAATTTAATAATTTTTTAATTGTTTCTATTCGCTTAATATGAATAAACAATAAATTTTATTATTGAAATAACATTGATTTGTTATGTTACATAGACATTGTAATATCTTCAAAATAAGATCATCTTCCAAATACAATCACTTATAAAAATTATAATTATTTAATTATTTCTTAATTACTTTTATCCCTTTTTATTAGTAAACACCTCATTAATTTCATTATTAAAATAATATTCACATTGATTTTTTACGTTAAATAAAAATTTAAAAAAAGACCATCTTCCAATCACTTATTTACTTGTTAAACCAAGAGAGGATAAGTATTACATGCACATTACACTATATACAGTCTGTTCAACAAAAAAGGAATCGTGATTATTCGTAAACCATAAAAGCTATTTAATTTCTCTTTTTTAAAAATTAAAGGTCACTAAAAGAGCTACGGTGAGAATGTTCGTTAGTTTCAGTATCGCTCGAACTGTCGTAAAGAGCATACGTATATCGAAATGTCTGCTGCGTACGCGAAAAGGTTTGAAGCAGTCTTCTTGTGCTCACATCCGCTGGGTCCAAAAATGAAGCAAGCTACATGTGCAAAATACATTAAAAAGTCGAAAAA
>JBAGKK010025098.1:0-11253 GCA_037177015.1 Euceroptres primus | reverse complement strand
TAAGCAAATCCTTTATTTAAGTCAAACAAATTGACCCAAACAAATTATTTGTTTTGATTAATAAGGTGGATATTTTTCATTTATTAAATGAAATAAATGTTTTGTTAATTGAAACAAAAAATTTGTTTCTTTCAATAATCTGATATCAAACAAATTTTTTTGTTTGATTCAAAGAAATATTTTTCTGAGTGAACCCCCATTTTCTCAAAAACTTTACGTTATGGACAACTTTTGAGCCCAGATTCGTATTCAGCGCAAAAAAAATTTATCGAAAACACCTAGTCACTTCCCATATGCAAGATCCTTGTATACCAGTGTAATGCCTTCAAACTTCGAGAACCCAATAGATACCAGTTTTGTTTATCAATTTCTTTACAACACTTAAAAAAATAAAGGAATTTCATGTGTAATGAAAATTTGTATGCAGCGAAAGTAAATTTACTAACTCTATATGTTTTGAAGGAAATATCAATAAATAGGACTAAGTAAGTATCACTAATATAAAAATTATAGTTTTTAGGCACTTATTAAGTTAAATAACAAATTAATGAAATTTGTTTATTAAAATTTAGGCAGTCACACCTCAAATTACGATCCTTCATGAGTATTTAAAAAAAAAGAAGCTCAAATCTGTTTAAATTTGAGTTGTCAGCAGAATTTTGTCCCTAAAAAGTCATTTTTTTCCACTGTGCGGCAGGCAGAATCATTGAAGTCTTGTAGTAGATATCACTTTTTTTTACTGTATGTAAAGAAGAATGGACGAGTATTCCGGAAAAAAATTAGCGGAAGGTGCGTGAGTCGAATTATTTACATTAATGACAAACATTTCAAAAACTTGTCAATAAACTTTGTGTCTGGAAAAAAGACAATAAGTGGTACTTTATCATCTATCCTAGAGATTAAAATGAGGTGCAGGTTTATAAATAATAATAAATAATAATCTCTTCTTTATTGTCAATTTCTGTAGTTATATCCTGTTTTTAACAAGTAAAAAATGATATTTTGATTTTCCGATAAGAATATTCATAAAGGTTTTATAAAGTATACTTTTTGGAAATCATAATATGATCTCATTTACAGTAAGAAAAAAATTGGCCTCTGGACAAATCAATTTTCAGCTCACAATTTTCACCCGATTTGCAAGTTTTTTTATTTCTCCAAACAACATCTCGCTGTGTGAACTGCAAGGGCTCTCATGCAGCCTCGGCCAAGATTTTCTCCTATTATCAATATGAGGCGGAAATCCTAAAAACTAAAGTTCAGTTAAATTCTAACTTAAAGGATGCGGAGATCCATCTTAATGGACAAGGCATAACGAGAGCCAGCTACATTCAAAATGCCAAAGCAGATCTCGAATCCCCTGTCAGGTCATCGCCATTCAATCCAGTTACCTACCCTAGCTTAAATCGTGACACAACACAACTACGCAATTGGAGGCTTAACCCACTATCCGGTATTTTGAACAATAGTGCGTCCTCCCCCAACATAGACGAACTTACTTCTCAACTCATGAGGAAAGATAAGGAGGTTAACGAACTCCGAATGCACACTCTGCAGGTCCTTGCTTGCGCCTGTTCACCCCCTTATGTTAACATCACAACCGAAACTTGAAAAGCCATCATAAATAGAATTGGGCAACACAAATACATCATGCTATTCCTATCGCACTAATGACGAAGGCCACTCCCTTTTTCAGGCCAATAGAGACTTAGAATTAACCCCAGCAAATGTCTACATCCCCACGATGATCTTGAGGTCGGACATCACAGCCAATAACTTGGACTTGATCTTCACGTCAGAGAACCTGCTGCACATAGGCGAGGCCCGGGTCTTGCAGGATTCCTTTGGGTCTGATCATCTACCAGTTCTCTTTACTATTGACACTATGTTGAAACAAACTGACAGTTCGTCACACAGGTTTAACGTGACAGAACAATCAGATGGCAGCTTTTACGAGTATAACAAAATCGACTCCGAGGTCAAATGGTTTTTGAGAGGGGTCAAGAGAGATGCTTATAGAGATTTCTGCCGCTCGCCGGATCCCGCCTCACGAATGTCTAAGATATGGAGCACAATTAAAGCCCTATCTAACAGAAATTTAGAAACCAGCGCCAATATAAACAAGGACCCGTCCAACCCGGTAATTCAAGCTATGAAAGACGAATTCTTTCCTGAAAAGATAAACCAGGACCCGATCCCACGAATACAGATTTTTGACATATTGGACCCAATTAATGAACCTTTTTCTGATACGAAATATGATGCAGCTATAGGCGCATGTAAAGCCTCTACAGCGCCAGGACTCGACGGTATTACTTACCAAATGAATAATAATTTTTTGAACTGCATTCATAGCCTTCTCCTTGTCTTATTTAATTTAAAGTTTTTGTCATCCGTTTTTCCCGAGACTTGGTCGCATTTACTAGTAGTATTTATCCCTAAGCCGGGGGGAGGGGGGACTATAGGCCGCTGTTCCTGACCTCTGCCATCTGTAAGCTCTCTGAAAGGCTTGTCTATAAGAAGCTGGAGTGTTGGATGGAGCGAACCTACTCTATTCCTCCCTCTCAATTTGGTTTCAGAAGAGGCAGATCTACCGTGGATTGCGTTACCATGTTAACCACTGACATTATTGGAGCCTTTGGCAATCGGCAATGAGTTCTGGCTTTCTCAATTGACACCAGAGGCGCTTTTAATTGTGTGATCCCTTCGATTCTATTGAATGATTTAAGAGGATTGAATATACCCGGCAGGATTATAAATTTTATCGCACATCTATTGCTTTCAAGGAAGGTGCACTTCTCTTCGGGGTCCTCGGATTCCGCTCCGCGAAGCTGCGGGGCCGGAGTCCCGCAGAAATCTGTACTGTCACCCATTTTATCTAGTATATTCACCGCCAAAATAAACGATATTCTCCATCCTGGGATTCGACTTATCATGTATGCCGACAATATCCTATCTACTGCATTCAAGTTGACATCAATGAAGCTCTGGTTTAAATCAAAAGGGCAATTGAATTAATAAACCCTTGGCTTAAGGAACGCAGCTTGGATATCTCTTTTGAAAAATGCTCTTTGGCTATTTTTTCAAGGAAAAAACTTAACCTGCAAAATATCAACCTTATCTACAAAAAAAAAACTTTTAGCTGTGAAGAGACCTTCAAGCACTTAGATATCATCTTGGACCGCAGACTTACATGGAAGGCCCATATTCTCCACGTCCGTAAAAAGGCGTCTCGAGCCATCAACATCTTAAGAGCTCTCGCACGCGTTAGCTGGGGAGCAGACCCTGACCTGCTGATGATAGTCTACCGCAACCTAGTAAGAGGATACTTGAAATGTGGCTCCCGACTCTTTGAATGCGCCATTAAGTCCCTTCTCCGTAAATTGGACTGCATCTAATAAGCTGCATTGCGAGTTGTCCTCGACTGTATGCGCACTACTCCTACTTGGGTCTTGTTGTCTAAAGCAAATGAGTCTAAGTTGTCCCTCCGAAGAAGTCTCCTCACTTACCGATTAATAATTCAAAAAATCTCCTGGAAAGATAGTCCAATCATCCCTCCTATAAAACTTTTAACCGAAAACTGCCAGCTTCTCTCCTTCCACGTATCAGAGACCGATTAGGTAATTCCAAATACTGCTATCTGGTATACAAGATAGGTGCTCTTTGCAGACGAACTTTCAATAGAGGTTCAGTTATTAACATTTCCTGGATCCCATCGCACTGCGGTATTCTGGAGAACGAGATGCCCGACCACATAGCAGTGCCAAGTGCGCACGCGGATGCTAGAATCTTCTCGATGGTCCCATGGCAGGATTACAAAAGTAACTTGAATAGCAAATTTAAAGAAGAGTTCCGGGAAGTCTGGTGCTCCGCGAACCCCACCTCAAGGCATAAATATCTCGCCCATGTAATAAACGACTCTGTTAGACCATGGTTCAGCAGTATGAACTTACCCAGACGCACTAAAAATCTAGTCACTAGACTAAGAACGGGCCATATTTGCACAGGTGAGCATCTGGCCAGGATGAACTTTGTGTATGGCCCTTCGTGCGACTGTGGTCATCTGACCCCGGATTTAACCCACTTGATATGGGATTGCCCTCTCCTTTTGGAGTCCAGACCAGCGTTCCTGAGACACGTGCATGAAATCGACCCTAGAAGAAACTCTGATAATCTAATCAGAAACCCCACCGAAGAGACCGCTCGAGAGTTAGGAATTTTTTTCAAGCAATTCTACAGAATCTTATAAACTGCTCTTCGCTTTTCCTATTTTATATAGCTATTGCCGCTCTGCTTAGAAACGGTTTTTCTTTAGCATCCAAGTAGACATATCCCTCTTGATATTTTAATCCTTTCCACCTTCTATAAACCCACACCAAACCTTATCCTAAACCTATGTGTTGTATATATTTTCTTCTTATTTCACTGCCTGCACTTTACTGAATTTTTTTGCCGGAATGGCACTGCATCTGATAGTCTCCGATACCGCTTGCTTAACTTTACGACCCACTGAATGCTTGGAAATAGCTTATTTATTTACTACATAAACTGGGTGGCTGAATTAGCCCAAACTTCATCCTAAATAAATGTTCGGAATTTTATACAGCGCACAGCATCTTCTCTTCTCAACCAATAAGGATTAGATTTTACTGAGTGGCCGTTTGTGTATACAAGACGTTAACAGCCTCCAGGCTGAGAAGCTTGAGTGGTAAGAAGAAGAAGTTATAAGAATAACTTCATTTCTACTGTTAGTTCGTTCATTCATGGAATTGCTAAATTTGAAGACTTCGGACAGCATTCGATTGTTTATACTATTAATTGCAAGCGCAAACTCTTCTACTGCTCATCGAAGAAAGGTACAATAGCTGACGGTCATTCCTCCTTCAGACTTTTTCCTGAATTTTAAACCGCGATATACAGAATACTTAGAACATTCTTCCGAAGTTGGACTTAGACAATTTTTTGAAAATTGTGATTTATAAAATTGAGACCAGTGTCTTGTTTTAAATATTTTTCAGAAACTTCGGTAAAGTTTTAAATTAGAAGAAAACTTAGAAACTTCTGAGATTTATAAAGATGGCACGTATATTTTAAAACAAAAAATTTTCTTGTTTACGATGATTTACTACAGTCTTTAAACAATATTTAAAACAAGACTGTAACGGTTTCCTATTGCCAGGGATAAATTACGAATCATTAAATGCTCGATTTCAAAATAAAGTCATCCAATCGATATATTTAATTCAAAGCGATACCTGCTCCTAGCATTTCATTTAAAGCGAACAATATTTTTAGTTCTAAATTAAAAATCTGTAACCTCGAGTGCGAATTGTTGGAATTTCGTCCAACAATTATTTGCTCTTTAAGCCAATTTACTATTTGCTTATCACGATATCCTGAGGACAATTACTGACATTGTTCTCAGTCTTGTTAGGAAATAAAGTTAGCATTAATAACAGAATTATGATTTTAATTCACTCGAACTCTATGTGCTTTCAGTTACTTTCTCAAACATTGATTTCTTCCGGCCTCCTTAAATCTGGCAGATTCTAAAGACTGTATTCAATTAAGGTTGTGGGCAACACTGAGGCGAGAATGATTGCGGCTTAAACTTTGTTATTTTAAATTCGGCATACGTTCTGTGAACGTTTCTAGCGACTCTACTGGTTTGAAGGTTTGCAGAGGAGCTCCTTATGAGGTTAGAGGTCTGCGAATATAAAAAAAAATTTAATATTAAATCATGGTGTAAATGGCTTTTTTTCTTCACTGAGCTAGCTCCCTGACGTGATCAACTCAGCCAAGTATCAATTACCAAATATTTTCTATCTAAATGCTATGGATTGAGCAACTATTGGGAGACTAGGTGCAATGTCTGGGCTCCACTCAATTACTCAACCCCCATAGAATTCCTATCCTAACCATCAAGCAAAATCCACAAGTCTTCAGAATCTTTTTGTTTTGGCAATGAATTGACTTATTTAATTTTAGCTCAGCTGTGCGTCACTTTTAATCCTCACAAACAACCAATACTCAAGGTTAGCTGGAGCCTCGTAACCGATTATCAAGACTCTCACATACGTAAACGCCGTGATAATCGCTGGTTACTTTAGTCCCAGTTGGCTTGTATTGATTGTGGGGTTAAATCTTCTGAATTGATTGCAATCCGATTTCTGATCTTCCACCTAAATGAGCTCCCAAGAAGTGGGCTGAAAATTTAAAATGGACACTAAATTTGCTTGCACCATTCAGGCTGTTTGTAATTGAACGTCCTTTGTTGATTAGAAATCAAATCCTGATATTCCGTCCAAAAGAGCTCCCAAGAAGTGGGTTGAAAATTCGGAGTGGAATCAAAAATTAATTTCTACCACTCAGGCTTGTTTCACGCATCCAGAATTATTTCTTTCCGATCGGTTCTCTGTTTTGTTCATTCAAATGAGCTCCCAAGAAGTGGGTTGAAAATTTTGGGGTTAAACTCAAAAACCGTCTGATAATTCTGGGTCCTATTAGGAAGAGTCACACAGTGTATCGGATCTACAATTTATCATTTTATTTGAAAATCATGGCTAGTGAATTTGAAATAAAAAACAAAATGTTAAACTTTTTGATATTTGACAACTCCTGCTTTCCTAAGCTTGCCTGTCGGGAGGGATGGGAAACATAAGTTTTCCAATTTTCTCAAATAAAGAGTAGCGGGAGTTAGGTGCCCCTTCTCGCACCAAACTTCATGAGCCGTTTGGATCACTACTCTTAGAAAACAGAATAACGCTCCTTACCTCACACGTAGGATCGAAACGTAAGAGGCCGAGACGACCAGGTAGCAGGTCGCTTTTATAGTTTTGGGCATCTGGCCTCCTTACTACCAGTCCCCGATACTTCCTGCGCGTGGCGCTTCCTGATTCGCACGGCCTTCGATTTGATGTTCCAATCGGGTGCGTTTTTCTCCTACCCTTTGATTGATTTCGTGCGCGCTTTTTTCTTTCGCCTGAGAATATTTAGCGCCTTTTCTCGACCCCCTAATCCTATTGGTTTGTCTCCTCAGTTGTTTTGGCGCTATTTTTTCCCACTGAATGTTCATTCACCCGCGTATTTATTTATTGTTTCCGGCTGTAATGTTCTATAACCCTCTCGATTCTCAGTACCGTATCATTCATTCTTTATGCCCTTATATTTAATTTGTTTAGAGAATTCTTTCTACTGCTTTATTGTTTATTTTTATAATAATTCAAAATTAATTATTGGACCGTCTCAAGACATTAGTCTCAATTTTATAAATCACAATTTTCAAACAAATTTTTAAGCACAACTTCGAAAGAATGATCTAAGTTTTCTATTGTGTATAAAGCAATACTCTGGCGTTCGATTAATAATGCACAAAATATGTTTTCACTATATGCACAAAACAATGTTTCTAGCTACTTGTACGAAATATTGCTGGTCATTTTTGACCAATTTTAGTATAATTAGTAGAATTTATAATTCAAAAATTTCTTTTTCGACCAACTCTAGTGTATCAAAGAAAGTATTTCATCAAAAGTGGTACATTAAGACTTCAAATTAATGTTCTTTCATGGAGTTTCCTTCTATAATAACCCTGCAGCAGTTTCTTGTGCGATGCGGACACACTACACGAATTTTTCATTCTCGTCTGAATAACAAGTATATTCAGCTATTTGTATTCTTTCAAATCTGCTAGCCCCATTTACATCGTATATATTAATGCAAATTAACATTTTCGCTAAATTCAAATTTTGATTCAACATTCACTTCATGTGAATTAAGAGGTGTGCAAAATTGATTTCAGTTATATTGAGTTAAGGTCATGATTTTTTAAGTTAATCTGCGTTTAACTCAAAGAAGCTTAAGTTGATTCAAGTTATTTTAGAACTTGTAAAATAACTCAAGTTTACGAACTGGCTTAAACTTTAAGAGTTGACCCATAAACTCACACGTTTGGAAGTACCGTCAGCTGCAGTAGCGGTGGGACAAAAGTAGCGTTTTTTTATTTCGTCAGAATTTCTTTGAATCTTCAAACATGAGAAAAATTTGTTTAACAATAATAGTAAGCAACAAATCAATCTCCTCCTAGAGTGACCCCGGATTCTGTATTTGTTTTGGGACAACTTCGATCATTTATTAGAACTTGTAGGAAAATTTATCTTTTCCAATGTGACTTTCCCACACGTTCTCAAAGTATAGTCCAAAAGATATTAGGGGTCAACCCAAGTTTTTCATAAACAGAAAGCTCAGTTGAACTGGAGCATGTTCGAGCTAGATAAAACTTTGCATACTTCTAATGTTAAGTACTGTCCTTTCTTGAAATGAACATTGTACAATTTGTACTTGAAGTACAAATTACTTCTTTGCTCCTCCACCAACTTCATTATTTTCAAATATTTTTAGGACAAGAAATGATTTATGAAGTTCCCCTCTCGTTGTACCTGGATTTCTGCATGAAGGTAGACCACCTGAAGATGAACGAGCAGGTATTATATTAGGTATATTAGGTAATTATATTACCCTTCTGCAAATTAGTTGTTTCTTGTGATCAATAGTTTCGAGATGTGAATAAAATTACGTGATTGAAATTTAAAAAAATTATGCCTTTTTTAAAGCGGAAGGAATCAGACGAGGACAAAACAGAGTCGGCCCAGCTCCCGGTCGAAGGTCGGTACCCATGCGATACAAAGGTCACCAGAGACGCAACCCTCGCAGGTTAGCGCAAGAAAAAAGTACGATGATTTAAAAAAAAATAATAACGCGTGTTTCATTAGTCACAATTGCAATAGAAAACTTATGAAATATCTACACTACCGTCGGTAATTATCGGTACGCCTGTTTTTTCAACAGCTTTAAAGTGCTTTAATTTTTCTAATACAAAATATAAAATCTTTTCTCTATAATAATACGGAAGCAATTAAAATCCTGCGTCGAGCAAGCCCAAGTTGAAGGCAATACGTTAATCATATAAAAAAATATTGTCAAAAAACTTTCAATTTCGATGTTTTAAAAAACTGTTGATAATTCCAAAAATAATGATGATTATTAAAAGTTTAAAATTTATTTCAAAAGTTAAATTTCCGTGGAATTTCGGTAACCTACTAATATATTTCTGCAATTTTTCCCCTAGAAGCTGAAAAAGGTCAATGTTAGTACAAAAAACTCGTAAAAATTGAAAAATTACACGAATTTCTTATAAATCAATATATACATATCATTACAGATTTCTCGAAATTTGATTGAAATATGATATACCAACATTGATTTCAAAAAAATTCTTTTAAGTAATTATACATTTCGAAATGACTTTTAAACTTTTAAAGATGATCATGATTTTCGGAGTACTCATCATTTTTTTTAAACATCCAATACGGATGTTTTTTGGCAATATCTTTTTATAGAATCGACATATGGGGCATTATTTCTCAACTGCCCTAACCCCAAAAATCGATCGGGCTCAAACTTGGGTAAAGTGCAATTCTATTGTATAGTAGTTTATAGGGAAAAACAGTTTGTCGTTGGGACACATATTTACCGATAGGAAGGGGGTGTAATTTTTTAGTTCTGTACGGGTACCATCTTTTTCGATGATTTATACCTCTGTTCATATCAATAAAATCAATTTCTTCCCTCTACAAATTCGATAGGGTTTTTCACGCCCTTTCCATTGATCGTACGTATTTTTTGGAAAAATAAGTATTTGACCTTCAAAAATCTAAATCAAAAATAAATTTGACTTTTTTTCGAATCTAGGTTATTTTTTTTATTTTTTTTTCATCTAGAAATAAAGCTTAGCTTGTTACCTTTAAACCCTTATAGTTTTAAAAATGGACAAATTGTTATTTATTTCTGAAAGTAAGCGTTATGTAAGTTTTTTGGTTATCACTTTTTTCAATGATTTATGACTCATTTAAAATCAATAAAAAGAAATGTTCTCACTACAGCTTCGGTAGGGTTTTTCATGCCCTTTCTACTGATCATAAGCATTTGTTGAAAAAAATGTTTGACCTTCAAAAATGAAGGTCAATCCATTTGTTGAAGAAATAATTGTTTTAACCTTCATTTTTGAAGGTCAAACATTAATTTTTTTAAAATGTTTCTGATCGAAGTAAAGGGCAAGAAAAGGTAACAAGGTAGCAACCTAAGCTTTCTTTCTAGATAAAAGGAAAAGAAAAAAAACACCCTAAATTCGAAAAAAGTCAAATTTATTTTTGATTTTTGAAGATCAAATACTTATTTTTCCAAAAAATGCGTTCGATCAATGAAAAGGACGTGAAAACCCCTATCGAAATTGCAGAGGCGAAAAATTGATTTTATTGATATATACAGAGATATAAATCACCGAAATAGATTTCACCCGTACAGAACTCAAAAATTACACCCCCTCCCTATCGGTGAAACCCCCTCCCAGCGACAAATTTTTTTCCATAAACTACCATCCAATAGGACTGCACTTTACCCAAGTTTAAGTCCGATCGAGTCCGATTGATTTTTGGGTTGGGGCAGTTGAGAAATAATGCCCCATATTGCCTGCAACTTAGACTTACTCGACGCAGAATTTTATTTGCTTCCGTCTTATTATAGGGAAAAAATTTTTAATTTTGTGTTAGATAAATTAAAGCACTTTAATAGCGGTCGAAAAAACAGCCGTACATATAATTAACGGCGGCAGTGTATTCTTAATGCTCAACGACGCCCTCGCGGTGCACGAGCTCCACATAATCTTTTACGTGGTGCAACACGCCCAAGACATGCACAAAGGAGTGATCGACGCAAGGCACAAGTTTTAGGTGTGAACATTAATTTATTTCAAATTAAATTTGAATTAAAATTACTTCATACTAAAGCGAACCAGTTTGACTTAAGAGATAGAGGTTTTTTTACGAAAAAGTATAGTCCCAAATTTTTCGACAACAGCCCATGAATTGGAGTCTGAATTTTTCCATGAGAGTCAAAATACCTGAAGTGGGCACGCCATGCCACGCCATCACAGTGGTCCAGAAATGGATTTTCGCGGTCAAATTCGTCCAGAGGTCGTACTTTTTACCCGATTTTAGGATTGTTTTTTTTAAAATACTCAGCATTAAATTCCTGATAAACGTAAGAAAAGCGATTTTTCATTTTATGTTTAAACAAATTGCTGTGTTAATCAATATGGCGGAAAAAATAGGAAATTTCCAATTATTATTTTTTATTGAAGTGCAAACAACGAAACTATACTCTAAATCGTCGAAAATGCATGCATAAATATTCACC